>VFFE01008174.1:2910860-2935860 GCA_008921705.1 Burhinus oedicnemus
AGCCAAACTGTGTTAGTTTTCGAATAAGAGAAAAGACTTGCTAAAAGCTTCAAGATGTTGGGAAGAATGTGCCCTACAATGCCAACTTACTGCAATAAACCTAGCTCAATAACTAGACTGTGGGCTTCTTTGTGTCTCATATTCTGAATGCAGAAAAAAGAAGCAAGACCTCTGTGCCTCCTGCTATTGGGGAAAGAGTCTGAAGAGGACTGAAAGCTGACAGCTCCTAAAAATAATAAAGCAACAAGTAGAGACAGACATGCTGATTCTCAGGAAGGACTGAAATGAAACATCCATAGCTGCTAAACTCATTATCATAGGTAGATCTGTTAAAAATGAAACTTTCCACAGAAAATTTGGTTCTGACCCAAAACAGGCCAAAACTGACATTGCAATATGGAAACGTTTACCTTGGAAAAGTCAAAACACTATCCTTAAATTGTCATCTATGTTTTAACATGCTGTATTACAATATAGCACAACGATCTAAAAACATTGAACGTAAACTAGGTATTTCAACTCCATCAAAACATTTGCACAGTTTCCCCTGAAAACTTAAGAAAAATATATATTAGAAATCATGTCAATCAAATTAAAAATTTTCAAGACAAAACATATTCTTAACTATTCTTTTTTGTGAGTTTGTGGGTGGCAATCCATCCCCACAAAAGGAAAGAAAATTTTGAGGAATAAAAATAAGCAGTGTAAATGGCTGAATGGTTAAGCTGAAGGGGGAAAGGGAAAAAAAAAGTGGCTCTGAACAAGACTGGTCCATCCAATGCCTTCAGCATGCAACTGACCTCCCTGAAATGAACACGTACACATCAAGTTCCCCTTGTGCTTCAGGGTTTTGCTCGACTGGGAAGCACCCCCTGACCCTCATTCCCAGCACAAGAATCAGTGCCCCGTCACTCCCCATGGGACCTACAGGTGGTTAGCCTTGCTTGTGTCCTAATGCTCCCCAAATCACTCACCCTGTGCTGCAATGTTTTTTGCTGCATATGACCAGGATTAATTCAATTCTGCTCCTGTTTAGTTACTGGAGAGGAGTGGGC
Source organism: Burhinus oedicnemus (assembly GCA_008921705.1). Lineage (NCBI taxonomy): Eukaryota > Metazoa > Chordata > Aves > Charadriiformes > Burhinidae > Burhinus > Burhinus oedicnemus. The sequence goes on from VFFE01008174.1 coordinate 2,911,916, forward strand.
TCCAACTGTGAGAATTTTCAACACCTTAAGTTAGACAAAACACCCAAACCCTAATGCATAAACTGTGGTCTCCCTGATGCACTCGTGCATCCCTCTCCCCTTCTTCTGTCTGCACCCTTCATAGAAAATTTCAGTTTTCAGTTGAAAACCAGAAAGTTGTTTTAGTTTTGTTTTCTGTTTTTTAAAAAAGACAAAAACTCTCTTGAAATACTTTTAGGGTAACTTTGTGGGGAAAAAAAAAAAGGGCTCATTTAACAAACGCATGTCCTGTTAGCAACCAAAAATAGTTTAAAAAAAATTATTAGGTCTTACATTTTTCATTTGGTACTTTCTCTTTTCAAAGTTTCTTCACTATGAGTATCAGTTATATAAAAAACAGACCTTCCCAACTGTTTATAAACTTGTGCAATGGACATGGGTGAAAAAAAGAAACCCGTTCAGTGAAAAAACACAAAGATTAGAATGTGCATTTCATATACATTTCTCTTTAAGGGATATTTTATTAGGATATTTCAATTATTTCAATAAATACCAAAACAATTATTCCCCAGTAAAATGCTGGTCAAACTTTTTGTTTCAAGGTCATGTTTGAGTTCTAATATTTAAGCCAACCCAAGACTGGAAGCAGTACAGCACTTGCGGGAAAACGTGTATACTTTTTTCTTTCCCCGCCTCCAGAGCCGCAGTACTGTAGTTTTTCTACTTCCATCATTATTAGTATAAAAAAATTAGTAGGAACCAAAAAAAAATTCACTCCTACTTTCGTATTTCTTTAGATCTTAACCTGACATTAATGAGCAAATACACACTAGGATGATGATCACACTGTAGGATAAAATGGCTCATATACTGTGTTGATAAGTTAAGATGAAAGAAATCCAGAACAAAGACACAACAGTATTGTGGAGATATGTTTAGATTCCAAAATATTTGTATCAGTCAAAGATAGAAACACCCAAGACAAAAAAACCCCCTGATAAATAGAAACATCCACTTTTTTCCACTTGACTGTATAATAAATACTGTATATATTAAAGTATTACTCCATTACTATGCCTAGCTGCCACATACAATACACAGATACATTATATACATATTTTCCATCTGATCTCTGATGCATTTGCAGCTCCCATCGAATATCAATGCCATCCCTAAGCAAGCATCTGAGGGTAGGATTTAAGTTACAGGAGACAAAGAAGATGCTCAAATAGAAACAGTACTGGCATTGAAATCCTGACCCTGATGATCTAAGACTGTAGTTGAGGTCCTTTTGAGTAACATCTCTGATGTAATTCTTCCTGAATCTCAGAACAAAGCATTACAATTTGCGCTGGGCAGTCTACTGGACTATACTAGAGGAGTTTACAGGAACCGTGGCTGCAAAATGCAGAAAGATTACCTGAAAGGCGTTTAATATAATCCCAACCCCCATATAACCACCCTCACTCTAACTACAAGTGTGACGCAGATGGCACATTTCTTCATTTATACTCTACAGGGTAGTGCCTTTGTTTTCAATAGCAATCATGCACCACAGCTTTTCCTCTCCATGTTCTTTCCTGCCAGATGAAGTTTTTTTCTCTTCCCATGCCGACTGGCTTATTTACCTAAGACACTGTGACACTTTACTCCATCAAAACGTGGCACTGTTCCCTCAAAGTGAGACCAGTCATTAGATGTATCATTCTGAAACATGAATATTAATGCCCAAAAGAGATGAACCATGAGCATCACAGATGGACAAGAAGGGATTAGACACAAATTGGTAACAGGATTGATAACAATTTACAAGTACGTCAGACACAATGGCACATCGTCTTGATCGACAAGAACTACTATTCACAAATTGTACTTCCACAAGCACCTTCAGTGCTCTCACCAGTCGAGATTCATAATAAGCATATTGAGACTGGTATTTTTTTAATGGCATCAGCCTGATGCCAAGCACAAGCCAAAAGGAAAACCACTTTCAAGGAATGAAAAGCTGAAGCAAATACAAAAGGTGCACTGGATGAATGCTGCAGCAGTCAACCACTTAAGAGAGAAGAAGAGGTTATAGTCCAAAAGAGAATTTTCCAACAATAAAGTATAATGTACTATATTTAAGGAATGAATGCTGAACTTGACCAGACAGTTCATAATAAATGCTATGTGATCCGGGGGAGGGGGGGAGCGAAGGGGTGTGTAATTTTCTGTTTAAAGACATTCTAATTACAGCTAAAAACTGCAACTGTTTAAAAGTGCTGCCTAACAGCCCCATTACAAGTCGGGCACTATATGTAAAGGCATGCTCAGGGAAAAATAAAAACACCCCACACTTGGGATACTTTTTTGTCTCAATGACTGGAAAAAGCCATTTACTCAAGAGAGTAAATAATGGTGAAATGTACCAATCCCACTGATTCTCCTTCCCATCTCCAGTTAATCTGAGTTGCCAAAACCAACTGCCTAATGATATTATCTTGTGATTTTACAGCTACTTGTGTTGATGCTGCGCAAAGGACACAAGCAGTCATCATTGGGTCCTGATGGGATGCACCCGCAAGTGCCGAGGGAGCTGGCAGAAGTCATTGCTGGGCCGCTCTCCATCATCTTTGAAAGGTCCTGGAGAATAGGCAAGGTGCCTGAAGACTGGAGGAAAGCCAACGTCACTCCAGTCTTCAAAAAGGGCAAGAAGGAAGACCCGGGAAACTACAGGCCAGGCAGCCTCACCTCCAGCCCTGGAAAGATGATGGAACAGCTCGTTCTGGGCATCATCTCAAAGCATCTAGAGGAAAAGAAGGTTATCAGAAGTAGCCAACATGGATTCACCAAGGGGAAGTCATGTCTGACTAATCTGATAGCCTTCTATGATGGCATGACTGGACAGATAGATGAGGGGAGGGCAGTGGATGTTGTCTACCTTGACTTCAGCAAGGCTTTTGACACCGTCTCCGACAGGCAGCTTAGGAAGTGTGGGTTGGATGAATGGACGGTGGGGTGGATTGAAAACTGGCTGGCAGATAGAGCTCAGAGGGTTGTGATTAGTGGCACGGAGTCTAGTTGGAGGTCTGTGACAAGTGGTGTTCCCCAGGGGTCAGTACTGGGTCCAGTCCTGTTCAACATATTCATCAATGACCTGGATGAAAGGGTAGGGGGTACCATCAGCAAGTTTGCTGATGACACAAAACTGGGAGGGGGGGCTGACAAACCGGAAGGCTGTGCTGCCATTCAGCGTGTCCTGGACAGGCTAGAGAGTTGGGCAGAGAGAAACCTCATGAAGTTCAACAAGGGAAAGTGTAGGGTTCTGCAGCTGGGGAGGAATAACTCCATGCACCAGTACAGGTTAGGGGCTGACCTGCTGGAAAGCAGCTCGGTGGAAAGGGACCTGGGAGTCCTGGTGGACAACAGGATGACCATGAGCCAGCAATGTGTCCTTGTGGCCAAGAAGGCCAATGGCATCCTGAGGTGCCTCAAGAAGAGTGTGGCAAGCAGGTCATGGGAGGTTATCCTACCCCCTCTACTCTGCCCTGGTGAGGCCACATCTGGAGTAGTGTCCGGTTCTGGGCTCCCCAGTTCAAGAAGGACAGGGAACTGCTGGAGAGGGTACAGCAGAGGGCTAGATGGTTAGGGGACTGAAACATCTTTCTTATGAGGAAAGGCGGAGGGACTTGGGTCTTTTTGGTCTGGAGAAGAGAAGGCTGAGGGGGGATCTCATCAATGCTTATAAATACTTCAAGGGAGGGTGCTGGGAGGATGGCACCAGTCTTTTTGCAGTGATGCCCAGTGATAGGACAAGAGGTAACGGGCACAAACTGGAATGTAGGAAGTTCCATCTAAACATGAGGAGGACCTTCTTTACTTGGAGGGTGGCAGAGCACTGGAACAGGCTGCCCAGAGAGGTGGTGGAGTCTCCGACTCTGGAGACATTCAAAACCCACCTGGACACCATCCTGTGCAACCTGCTCTAGGTGACCCTGCTCTGGCAGGGGAGTTGGACTAGATGATCTCTAGAGGTCCCTTCCAACCCCTGTGATTCTGTGATTCTTGGTCATGTGTTTAAAAAACTCTGAATCAAGAATGATTTGTAGAGTTGCTGCTTAGAACTTCTTCCACTAAAGACAGGTACACATGGTCCTCCACTGAAATAGTCAAGCTAGGTCTAAATTAGGAAAAATTAGCACAAGCAGAACACCAGATTAACACAGCTTTACTCCTTTTACTACACAAGCTAAACCAGGTACTTGTGCCTAATATATTCTCTGCCTGAAAAACTTTCTGCAACATTAAGCCAAATACTTTTTTGTTGAAAAGGATGCAAGCTGAAATCCATTTATTTTAAAAAGAGAGCCCAAAGTCTTCCTACTTTTTAATGATAATTTTATCTTTCAATTTACTTGTTCACACAGCACAAGAATTCACATATTCATTAACTTAGTTCATTAACTTGCATCAGAAGATGCACATCTCTGCTGTCCCATGCTAAAGCCAGGCCTGGCTCCAGCAGTGGCAGTCGACGCACAGAGACCTAAGCACAACCTTCTGAACCAGGTTCTGAACATTCCAGTTGCTTCCTTTTAACTTGAATTCCATAAGTAATTTTAGGTGGGTGAATTGTGTCATAGAAGCAGGAGTGTCTTTATTCGTTGGTTTTTAAAAGCTATATAATTCTTGCCCTGCCTCTAATTGCTTTATATTAAATATTCACTAGAAATACATGGGAAATTTGCACATACTTCATAGTAACTATTCTTTTTGTTCTGGGGACAAAATTATTATTTACTCAGTTAAAATTATTATTGATTTTTTGCCAAATGAGAAACTGCAACCTGACTTGATCACAGCGGCTCCATCCCTCTCCTCATGAATCTCTTACTGCACAACACTTCGCCTGACTGTACCTCTCACCGCTCCAGACTTTCATCTACTTGGACAGTCCAGCTCTCTGGGAAAAGGACTGGATACGAAGTATTCAATACAAATTTTGGCTGGAGCTGCAAGGCAAACCATCAAATGGTAAAGCAGAAGAGCTATAAAATTCATCTCAGAAGGATTTTCTCCTACTCTTCTGCTACACAGGCAATTTGAGAGAAAGGAAGAAGATGAAGAATGGAAGCTTTGGAGAACAACCCAGCCAGGACAGGTGATAAACCTGCATGCAACCCTGAGGAAACAGGGTGCAAAGTTCAGTCTTACGTTTATATTTCTAAAGAGTGTAAAATATCGAATATCCTTCTTGAAGAATAATTCTCTCTAGTCTCTTACCACATTCCTACGTAACTATACAATAAATATTATCCTGCTCACATGCTTCTGTTTACTTAGCATACATTATATTTGATGCTATCTTGCACCATAAGTTTTAGTTCTGTCATCTTAAAATACTAATAGTTGTCAATCAAAATAGAAAGTGCATAATAAACGTGTTCCAGAAACAAATAACCCTATATTTCTACACCCTCAGCTTGGAGCTAAGCATTGCTAAAAATGAGATTAATTATATGTTTGTACAGTGCCCAATACAATCAGACAGACCTCTAAACAACATCCTCCTAGAAATGAACACAGACTAGACACATAATCATATAGAGAGAGTGTGTATACATTATGCAATATATGCAACACTAAATTAATAGTATCATCTTCATTTGGCCCAGTCTTTTGATCTACAGGAGAGTTTTTGGGGGAAAAACCCCACAATCTGCACAGTGACACAGTGTTAGGTAGAGGATGAGAGAAAAGGGCACGGTCAATACCAAAGTAATTTATGGTGACTTTCTGCAAATATTTAGAAGCATGGAAACACCAAGGAGATAACTTCAGGGACCTATCCTATGTGTATGACCAACATAACAGGGTAAACTGATCAATTTAAGATAAAGTGTCAGAAAAATATCATTTGAATCGTATCTGTGAAACTTCAGCGGGAACTTCACTGCTTCGGACATTAAAACCTGCTCTGGACAAAGTATTAGCAAATACCCTGTAGGGAACAATCCTGTAATGTCAGGAAGATGGACTAGGTGTATAACAGGTCTTTTGCTGCTCCGATTTTTATTATTCTAATCTATCACCCTTACCGAGGTGGCAAAATTTTATGTAGACCTTTAAAATTATAACCATTAGAAAATTATGTCTGTGTCTATATAATATATACACACATATGGATGTAAGGTCTGGTTTTTAAAAAGTCAAAGTGCAAAAACAAATTTTGCTCCTAATTTGCCCATGCTACAGCTGTAACTATGCATTAATCTGGCAAGTGCAGTTAGACATTGCTAATTATGGTTATGCGAATGCACAATTTACATGCATAATGTTGACAAGTGAACTTGCAACTTAGGCATGCAGTAACTTAAATATGTTTAGTGTTGACAACACAGTAGTACTGGACTGTGACATGCTTATGCCACAAAACCAGGATCAGTCTGTGAGCTTTGCCCAAAAATAGAAAATTAGAAATCCTGCAAGGTTGACATCAAAGCTTGCAGAAGGAGCTAAGATGTCCCACAAGGAGCTCTAAACAAAACACTTCAAGGATTCTCAAGGAAAAGGTGAAAGATTTTATTTGGCTCCCTTCTGCCCAAACCACTATGGTCTTCCCCATTTTTCATTGTCTCTCTGTTTTGCAGAGAGGCTAGAACTCTCTCACTCTTTCTACAACCTGAAGTCTACCGAGGATTTTGTACTGACAATCTACTAACAGTAAAAGTCACTCAGAGAAATGGCTGCAGAAAGGACCTCTGTTCCCCAGGCACAGGATGGCAGAACTCTATGGATATGCAAAGTGCGTTAAAGCAGGAGGATAAAGGCTTCACTTTGTCCATGTTTGTTATTGTTGTTATTTCTGTTATTCCAGAATGGAAATCCTCTTATTGACTAAGGCACTGGGCGGTCACCCCCATATGAGCGCCAATAAAGAGATCCGTTGTCTACATACTTCAGCGGGAAAGAAAAACAATGAAAGGGTATGGAGAAGCAAAAAGGTGTTTTCCTTTTAATCTTTTAGACTGTAATAGACATAATTGGCTTTTCTATATAGTTTGGCCCTAGTTTGTCATAGTATTAAAGTGAGAAACAGTGGCCTGCACTGATTTTTACACACAAATCTTAATGACTTCAGTTGCTTCTAAGGATGCAGAATGGTGGCAGGATATGGCCATTCACCATTAAGGCCCTAAAGCCTTCATAATTACTGAGTATACAGAATATTTATTATAGAGACTATGCCAGGCCTCTTTTGTGAGCTGCCCTGGGCCTGTTCTCTGAGCCACATCAAGCAAGAAGTTTAAATGAAACTGCTCCCAAGTTTCTGAAATGGTTTAATAAAACATATACTGACTGTAATATTCAGTTTATAGTAGAAAACTATTGCCCCTTGGTTTGAAAAATGACCTCTAGTTGGCAATTTTACTCTCAGCTTCATAGATTATAGTCCGCTGTTGGTCATTTTCTCAATCCACAGGGCAATACTTTTCCATAACAAGCTCAAACTGCAATCAGTATTTGTAGGCTGTTACACAAGTTGAGGATAATATGTCTCAACACATTCTATTATATGACTAAACAAAAGAAATAACAACCTGGTGACACAGACATATGGAGAAAAGCGGTGCTATTCTTCTAATGCTGAGATAGCAGAAAAACGTATTTCTTTGTATTGTGCTAATTTACATTAAATTTAATGTCTTCAATACACAATAATCTCTAATTTGATTTTTTCATTAATGGTGTTTTGGTTTATGTTGTCTTATGTCTATTCTTATGTTAATGTAAAACGACAAATACTAAATTCTATTAGTATCAGATTTTAGAAATGACCGATAGTGACAGATAGCCTAACATCGTAAAATCACATTAAAATGTATTCACTTAGATGCCTTAAAGATCATTTGCTCTTGGGCACACAAAACACACATTCATAGACTTATAGGTTTGATATTAGGAAATTCTGATACAGTTTAGTAGGCAAGCTGCAAGTAATTATTTCAGCTCTAGTGCATAAATACGAGATGAAGTAACAGATTTTGGAAAAACAGTTTACCCATTTAGATAATCAGATAGATACATTGTGTTGAGGACAAGTCACAGACCAGGAAGTAAGGGAGATCTGGAGCCTGTTCGAAGATGTGCCATGGGCAGCTCTGCCAGTGACAGATCTTAAGAAAATCAACCCCACCTTCCCAAACCACAGTTACTCTGATCTGTAGGGCTAGTACAACTTACCTAGCTGGCCGGAGTGTGGCAAGGTTTAATTCTTTAGTCAATGGATGACAAAAGCTCTTGTAGTTCCTTTACTGTAAATGCAAAATATTTATAATTACAAGACTAATATTCATCCTCATCTGTAAATAAAACTCTGCGGTTGAAATGTGACACCCACCCACACTTGGAGCCAAAGGGAACAACATCCTAAGCTGAGGCTAGTGGAGTCAAGCAGAAGAGGACTTTTTGCCATCCGTCCTCTAGAAATTACTAGTTTCCTATCCTTTAAACAAATATATCATATTTGCTGGGGGTCTGTGATGGGGCAGAAGGGAGAATCTTGGCTGAAAGCTATAATTAGACACATAAGAGAAAAACATTTGTTGTAGATCTGTATGGGCAGCTTCAGAAAATATATGCATCTATAATACTGCATTTAGATATATTAAAGGGGCAGATTTTTTCTTCTTCGTTCATTTTCCACTACTGTCTCTATATTGTTGCTCAATCACAGATTCATCTGCATTGTCCAGCTAGAATTTAAGTGGTCTGGATTCATTTAAATATGTAGGAACTGCATCCATAAACTTCAGAACATTCAACCTAAAGAATGTATTTGAATGTGATTACTAGAAGATGATGGCTCTATCTCACAAGTCTTCAAGGAATTTAGATGTCTAACTCATTAATAGTGTTTGTTGCATTAGATTTTACCTTTTTATGATTTTACAAGAAAGGTTTTCTAATACAGAAAAAAAAAGCAGCTTTTTTTTTGCTTTTCTTTTTTTTTTTCATTTTAAGGTAATAAAAGTGGCACATATGTGCCATAGCATAATGGATTAATTAAGGAATGTGATGTTTATCCTAGGTCCTGAGTTGTACATCTTCATAACTCACTCATAAAAACTAATGTATTATACCACGCTCCACAATGATATATCTATTTTCACCACACCTGTTGAGAATAAATTGTTCTAAATTGGATTATCCTGGTATCCAGTGAGAAATGTAAAAATTACATTGTTATTTTAAGAATTTACATTGCAGTGTATAAAAAACCATAATCTTCTCACTGAGCTTTTGAACTGTCATGTTACTCCCACTGTTAGGAAATCATAATTGCTGCTGCCACACCTAAAATCAAATGCAATGCATATTGTATTTTTTCATACACTGCATTTCCTACTTTAATCATAAAACCATATACAGTATATTTTAGGACTATTCTTTCATTACTGACTGCTTTTGTATATAAGTAATATACAACTATGCATGCAAGGACTCATAAAATCCTCATTTCTAAAATCAACAGATGAAAAATCCCCAAATAATAATGTACAGATGTTTCATATTTAAATGAGCTGTTGGCATTTAATGCTGCCAATCACATATGCAATAAAATTGGTGAATTTCAAGGTACTCAACATTTACAGCAGATTATTTTTATTTTTTAAAATCAGAAGATCATTTTAGGATGACTGAAAAAATGACTGTTAGATAAATATACAATGATATATTTCTGATGTCGTCTTGAAATTTCTGTGAGTGGTCAACTACACTATATTGTTCCATACCAATTCCTATTCCTTTTACCTCAAGAAAGTTGATTCTGCTGTCCTTAAGCTGCAATGCCTCACTAAAAGTAAATTATCTGCACATTATCTGCAGAGTAATCCTCTTCCTGAATACAAGACAGAACATCAGAGTTTCTAATCCTACACAGATAGAGTAATTCACATCCACTGTACGTTTTACTGGAAAGAGAGTAATACAATATGTTTGATAAATCATGTATGTGTCTGTGTACAAAGAAAAAGGTTTATCTCCTTTCCTACAAGATGCATCCGTATTAAAACGCAGACACTCCCCATGCTAGCACTGCAAGAATCTTTAGAAGTTCTATAATAGAGACATCTAAGTTTAAAAAATGGAGCAGCTCACAGGTCAAACAAGTTCCTGATGAGAAGTGCTTAACCAGAAATATTATTCCACTGATTGTAAGTTTTCATCCATACATCAAACCCTAGAATCTATTGATTAAATAAAACTGATCTTTCTTTCTTTCAAAGCAAAAGAGAATTAAATCATCCCCATTGTTTTCCCTTGGTCTGGAACTATCACGTTGTACACACTGGCCATGTGTCCTGCTTAGAATTACAACATCCTTAAGGAGAGCTCCTTCTACAGTGACTGATCACAGGTTTCATGCCTCCTCCTCTAAATCTCCTGCTCCTGGTCATAATCAATGGCACTTGATGGCCCAATATTCTGATCCAATATGGCAAGCGATATGATCCAAAAATCTAAAAAAATCAATAAATTCATCTGCTTCAGGAAATTTTGGATCAGGGAAACTTTAAGTATATGTAAATACAAGAATTTACTGCAATTATGCTGGCACATCTTCCCTTTCTCATACTTTTTCACTGCATAATTAGCTGCATCATGCCTTAATTTTGCTTGCAATCCTACGTAAAGTAATCCAGGCCAGGCAGCCCTTGCAAAGACTTACCAAAGTCAAGGTCTGATGGCTTAGAGAACAGAGGGTCTCTTTCAGCAAAACACGTATCTGTATATCAAAATGTATCTGTATCTTGCTGAGCCTCAAATAGCATTGACCGGGGACTGAAGATACGGTAGTATGAACGTGTAACAGACTGCTAACAATGTCTTTACAGAGCACCAACAGGTGGATACAACAATCTTCTTGGAATTCAGTTTTGTCTTTTTTTTTTCCCCCTTGTGCAAAAATGTCCAAGTTAACTTAATAACTCCCTTGGGCTACTGTGTCTCCAAGTCAGCCTTCAGCTTGGTTCCAGTCTACCCGCACGGTGCTGCTCTGTGCTGCGCAAACATGCTCTAACGCTCAACATGCACCATCACAAGGCCAGAAAACCCTGTATCAGGGATGTGGTTCCTCTTCTGGAAGGTAATCACTGCTAGGCTAAAATGGGACCATCCAAGTTCACTTGTATGTTTCACTCCACTCTTACAGATGAAAGGACACATGCTAAACACAATTCTGTTACCGTATATACACAGCATTTAGTAAATTGTATAAAGTATTCTGAATTTTTATTTTTTTTTTAATGCAAGGAATTTTTAATGTACTTTGAATCTTCTCTAAATTAGCATCACAGACTAAGTTAAATGCATAATTAGTAATAAATTAATTAACAAAAAAGGAATTTATTACCTGTTAGTTATTTCAGTGTAATGGAGTTACAGAAATGCAGAACAATGAGTAAACAGAGACATCTGTACCAGTTAAGAGGGCTGCAGCTTGGGCACATTCTTCAGCTTTTTAGTCTTTTTCCACTAGAAATCACTAGTTCAGCACCAGCAGAGCAAAGATGAGAACCTTGCTTCTGCTTAGTAGCGCTAATTTCTGCCCATAGTGACATTCAGGAGAGGATCAATCAAGTCACAGGGGTAAGAAAACTGTTTGCTTATGATGTGGCTGTCACCAGTGAAGATGAGTCTGTAACACCCTCCAACACCTCAAGACAACACACAAAAGAAACATTAAAAAAAAAAAAATAAATCCAACAGATACTCTTGCAAAATATATCAATGCGGTTCTCCAAACTGAAAAAGCAGAAGTCAGAAGATCAAGAACTCGCAGTTAGGATTTTCGTATTAGTTAAAGAATGTAAGGATTCTCCTGAAGTCTTTGATTGATATATGATCTTTTCTTTCTTTTCAGGCAGAACAGCTGTCCAGTGAACTAGAAGAAATAGCCCTGAAGACAGCTTTGTGTCTGATACGACTTTGAGAGGGAAAATTATCCCAATGATAAATGCTTTACATGGAATGTCTACAGGAAAAAAAAAAAGTCATCCATAAAAGAATTTTTCTTTCTATTTGAGCAAGCAATCACTATTATCATCACGCAGGGGAGGGGTTTGCAATGTCTGATACCAAAGAGAAAAGAGATGTCCCTCAAAACTGGATTTGGAATGAACCTAACCAAAAAGAGGCAATAGGTCCTTTTAAGAGAAGGGCAACTGGGCAAATGGGGAGAGAAGCAGAGAATTTTCTGAAGTTTGTGAGGACACAGTGACCTGGGACATACTGTAACTTTCTTCATTCTTCTTTGTAAGGAAATTCTTTAAGAAAGGTGAAACACAGTTTGCTGGCTGATAAAGATACACAATTCTTTGCCACAACAACTATATGCAGAAATAGCTTGACTATGTCCAAAAAAACAAAGCCATAACAACCATTGCAAACCTTCTCAGCAGAAAGACTTGGTACAAATTAGTGTAAATTTATTCAATCTAATGAAATAATGTAAATTACATACATCAGGGACTATAGCCACTGTTATGTCCCGGTTAGAGGAATGATGGCATGAAATGAAGCCTTTCTGGAGCTTGCTCTAGAGCTGTGTTTTGGCAGCGTGGTGAGGAGCTAAGAAAAGAGCCTTAGAGAATGAACAGCCAGAATACTCGTGTGAAATCTGTACATCTCTCTCATTTTAAAAACACATCTCATTGTGGCACTTCAGTGTATGGATGAGCACTGATGGCTGCTGTCATACACAGCCAGTAAAAGGAAGAGTAATTACAACTGCATTTTCCTTGAAGTAACCAAATCCAGTATAACATCAACAGCGGCAAGCAGTACATCAATGGTTCATCCACGCACCCTCCAAAGCCTTGTGGAATTTGCCACATAGATGGTCAAGACTAAAGAAGGGCTCCTACGTATCTGAAACAGGATAGGATAGGTTTTGACTTAGAAACGCCTGGTAGGAGAGCATAACCTTCCACTCATCCCATCTGTGAATCCACACCTTGAATCCTGAACCTAGATCTCCTTGCTCACCCTGCCCAAAACTCTTCATCTTTCAATACGATGGATCTTTCCTCAACAGCACTCTTCCAACTTTCACTCTCCTCCCAACCAAGCACCCTTCTTCCTGCCCCAAAGCCTTCCTGAATAAGCCCCTGTGAGTATACTTACTTCAGAAGCTAATTAAAATTAAGTAAGATCTTTAGCATTGAGAAACTTAGAGAGACAGTTACACATTCTCATATACACTTGTGCAGCCAGAGATAATTTCTCTCCCTTCCCTTGCCTAACTTGAATGCCTTTCCATCCCCTATCCCAACCCCCCTCTTTCACCCCTATTTCTGGAGTCCTCCTCATCCTCCCACATAAGCTGCCATCAACCCCACACATCAGAGTGGTGTTCCCACCAGCTGTTGACATCTGCCTGCTCTTCTGCCACCTCACCTGTCCCTCCCCTGCATTATCGAGTGTCAGCCCCCGCTCTCACGCAGATTTTAAATCCACAGTTTTCAGAAATCCTGCTCCATGGGATTCCAACAACAGAGGAACAGGAGATAAGAACATAAAAGCATCCTCAATGTGGTGTCCCATCAGGAAGCCAACTAAATCTGATAGACACTGTCCTCTCTGACCCGTAACCAGGAAAGGGCTGAGTCTTTAGAGAGGAGAACAGCAGTTCAGAAAACACCTTTATATGGTCTGTAATTGGCCAGTATCACCTAACAAACAAAAAGCATTCACCTAGGTCTTTGCTTTTGGGGTAATCAAATCACATTTAAAAAAATAATAATAATTTCCACACATACACGTTACGCATATATTTATATTTCTATGTTTCCCCTCCTTCTCTCCCACTTTTAGTTTGCAGTGACAATCAGCAATTATTTTACAGAGAAAGACTCTATAACAAGCTTACAGGATGCCTTTCGTAATAAGATAATTATTTGTAACTCTATGAAGAATTATAATTTTTAATTTAAAAAGAAATCTAATAAAATCAGCTTTCATCTTTCCTACTATGTGAAAAAAACATTCTCTGCCTACAACTCAAATTATCATTCTCTCCTTTGTGCAAAATGAATTGACCCAGAAAACTAAAAGGGTAAGAACCCATATTTGCTGGGCTTATTCAGCAGCCAAAAGTTCATGAAAAACACTGTTGTGTATCACATAGCAACCACTTGATGCCTATTGTTAAAATACAGTAGTTATTCAAAAAGTAAAATCTTGCATTCTCAAATAAGAAGCCAGGCTGCAATGTGTGTTTACTGGTTTTGGGAAACAGTCATCTTGCCATTTTCTCTTTTTCCATAGTCTTGGCATATTTGGGCAGCTATGCAATGTGCAGTTACCCACAGGAAAGAAAAGGAACACAAGAATTTTCCTCCAGTGCTTTGCTCACAGGACAACGTCCATTCAAAGCAACACTTGAGATCACTATTAAGAGAGTTAAGATGTGCTCTATCCTTAAGCAGCCGTATTTTCAGTAAAAACGCATTATTGTAGAGGAAGAGCATGAGGCAGAAAGGGAGAGAAGCTTATCTCTTTTTGAGTGAGCATTACAGTTGCACACTTTCACCTCTTCTCAAAGCAAGCAAGCTACTCTCAGGAAGGCCTTTACATATGTACAGATGTCCACGTGGCTACCGCACATTTGCACTTCTTCCCAGCACTGTTACCCGTCACTACAGCCAGACAGAAGTACGAGCTTCACAGACGTCTCCCACTCCACCTTTCCTCCAAATCTTTTGTGGTAAGATATGGTAAAAAATAAAGTGCAAGAAAAGTCAAATTTATAGAGAAGGAAATAAAGTGAGCCGTAGAGTCAGAAAAAAATATTAACAATTTCTTTTAGATGGAGCATGTGTTACTCTAAAATATTTGAAAAGCAGTGGCAGATCACTTGAGCTATTCTGGCCTTCCCAGATTTCCATGAAAGCTGAAAGACAGCCCCCAGTTTCAGTCACAACTCCATCAGACTATTTAAATTATCGAAGGAAGACCAAAAGGGTTCTTCTGAAACAACTGCTGGAGGAGATGAAGGGAAGAATAAGAAAGATATAAACTCCCTTGTAGGTGCTATTATATAAATATTACAACTTAAAACTTCAAGATAGTGGCATTTTTAATACCAGAAGGGAACGGCAGACTTGCTTAGCATAACTTTGAGATATTTCATCAAGGCTAGTATAAACAGGTGTGCAACAGTTTTGCTACCTCTAAGATGCTTGTTGTGATTATCTGCTTATCTAAAAGAGTGTTTAAACTCCTTTTGAGTAGTTAAAACATGATAGTGGCAGAAACTAAATTAAAAGGGGGAAAATATGTGCGCATAGACGTTTTTGCCAAGAACCTTACTTTGAGCCCAGCTGTATCCAGGTATGTGTGCACTGTTTTCACAGTCTCTGAAAAGAAAGTTGAGTGGTAGGCAGCAAACCCCACATGAATGCAGGGAGCTGCTAAGGAAAAAATCTGAGAATGAATTAGGTACCCGGGAGCAAAAAGGTGGGGTTTATGATTTTAGATAGAGACAGATCTGTTTCCAAAACAAGATGGAAAACATGGATGGGTTGAAATTGCAGCTTGCTTGCTGCAAGTGCTCCTGCTTGTCTTAACGAAGTTCTTTATTGGAGGTCAGAGCAGAATACATAAAATCAACTTCCTAACTGCACATCTCTGCTGGCCTACAAAGTATATATTCAAACAGAAGCGTATATACAGTCAAATATTTGAATCAGTCCAACAGTAGATCAGTGCGTACTTATAGACAGGGATTGTCTATACAAAGGAAATAGTTGGTTTGCTCATTGGTCAGTGATCTGGCCATGACAGGATGTGACAATTATACATGACTGTTGAATAGCTGTAGTTACAATAGTACCGTCATGTGTAATTTATCAGCAAGATACTGGCATGCTTGATGAAACAAAGACCAAGCCAGTACATCCAGTGCACAACTAAAAATTAAGAAATCTTTCCCCTAAAACAATAAAAAGTATACGTTGAAGAATAATGCAGAACTTTTCTAACACAACTCAAATTCTCCTCTGGAAAGGTATGCTTCTCTCAGAAACAGATTCCCAGCACAGGGACTGGTAATTTATGGTCCACCAAAATACTCTGTTGAACAAAAAAGTAATACCTACGGTGTGCCTATGCAAATCACTAATAAGAAGTGACTCTAAGGACCAGTAAGAACAAAGCCCAAAACTCCTATCAAACATTATTTGAGGTTTGAAAAAGTCAAGACAAAGTGTAATTTTTTTAAAATGGGGATAAATTGGGATTTCTGTAACAATTGACTCATTTTCCCTGCTTTTATCTAAGGATCTCAAAGAGCACTCCAAGTGTTAATTAAATTACAAAGCATTTTTGAGACAGGTAAATGGTATTATGCCCACTGGGGAACAGAGGGAACATTTATGTTTCATTACTGAAGTCACACAGTAATTCAGTGGCTAGTCATATAACCCAAGAATTACCAGTCACCACTTCTACTCATTGACCTGATGGCCTCACAAGAGATAAAATTAGCCTTAAAAGCCAAAAATACTTTCCTCTTCTGCTTTTCTATCTTCCAAGAATACGGCCAGGATTTTTTAATTTTATTTTATTTTTCTTCCTCTGCTTGCTGGGAGGCCTTTCTTTCAGAGTCACACAAAAGAAGCCACTTCCTAAACTACCCAAGTGTGTTAAGGATCACAGTACAGCAATACAGATAGGAACCTCAACAAGGGCAGTGAACTGTAATGGTGCTGTTTAACAGCTTATGCAGCTGCATCAGGATCCTCTTCTCTCTCTTCTAAGCAGCCATACTCCCACTCTGAGATGACACATAAGAGCCTCTATCCCATCAGACTGACAATGGAAAGATGTGCAGGTGAAAAAATCCTTTGCTGGCCAATTCACCCACTTCCAATCCTACTTTACCAAAGAAACAGACATAAAACTACCCTAAGGAACCTGGTGCATCGTACACATCATATAATAATCTCCCACTGAAAGGGACAACATAAGAAACAACCAACAAGGCCCTGAAAATGCCTCAAACCATGGAAAAGTCTATTCCGCAGTCTACTACATCTGGTTTGAGTTGCATGTAAAGAGATGAGGGAGAAACACTTCACTGACCATTCTATTCTTAGCCAGAAAAAGGAAGGCACCATTTTCCATTCTGGCTTGGTCCTGACTAGTACAACTGCAGGATCCACGAGTAATAAAGCAGTTAAGATATAATGCAATCTGCACAACAGACAGTCCCGTGACTTACAGTGCAACCTAAGGCATCTCTAATTCAAGACTGGCACAGCTCTGTCAGAGCTTTAACAAATTATATCTCCATTAGTAAACTGATTTTGGAGAGTTCTTCAAAAAGGTTTTTCTGTTTTGGAAATAATTATTTATTACTAAAAACAGGGAAGGACCGTTTTTAACTTTCTTTAAACCTTTTGAATACAATGTTAAACCAAGATTTCAGGCCTTATTTCCCACCCCACCTCGTTTCTTGTTATGTCATGAAGAATCAGCTATGTGGAAGAGATAAGAATGTCTTTGATTTAAGTGACCAAGGCTTAAGATAGTCTTTACCGTGGCAGAAAATAAAGCTGCTGCATATATTTCCAGTAGTAGTATTATTGTTATATGGTATGACAATCATCATCTTTTTTTCTTTTCCTAAAAATATGTCTAAAGAACCACACAGTTTATACACTGCATTCAAAATATTTTTCTTCGTTTACATTGATTGCATATTTCAAATCATGTTACAGCTGTATCGCTTAGCCTAAATCAAATAAGGAATCCACATAAATGCATAGACACACTTTCCTTGTTTTTAGACATTGCCACTATTGACAAGATTAAAATATTTTTCTCATTCATTATTTATTGTGATATGATGAACACTAAGACTACGTATTTAACAGAACATCACAAAGTAGAGTGAAAATGCGGACTTGCTGTTTCATTACGATTTTACTGCGACAGTGTTAAGTATATGACTCCTTGACTGCGATAATGACATCTTTGGGTGATGAAGATTTAAGATGCTTTGCAAAGATGCAGTGTTATCCAAACTCTTCAGCCATGCTGATTAGCAGCATTATTAAACAGATGAACCCAAGACTGGAAAGAGTACCGTGACTGAAGTCCCTCCTGTTGCAGAAGTCTGGGGGAATCGGTGCTCAGTGCAAGAGCAGCAGCAAACTCCCACACTGCATCAGGTACGTAATTGGAATGACTGGAAGGCAGTCATACACACAAGACTCCAACGTTTTTTGTTACCAAAAGGGTGTCCTCTGGATAGTTTCTCTGCTTCTAGGGTGAACTGGTACTACCTGACAACTGAAGTTTGGGGTCAAGCAATGCTGTATCTGGTTGAACCTCAAGTACAGGGTAGATATGTATGAATTTGTTTTTCAAATGTATGTACCTTGGATTGAAAACCAGAGACGTAGCACTGCACGATCCCAGTTTCCAGCTCACAGCTGGGCACTATTCTGCACGTTTCTACTGGCAAAGATGCAAGGAAATGACAAAGAGAGCGCACCACAGCAAAGCAACTGTAACCAAAACTGGTACTGCTGGGCAGAGGAGCATAGAGCTTGCCTCCTGTAATAGGTGGCAGTACCTGGGTTAGAATGCAGAAAAAGACAGACACATTTTCGCCCAAATGCTTATTCTTGCATAGTACAATCTAAATATACACCCTATGATAAATACAGCAGAATAATCAGAAGGTACTGAATGCTTAAAATGCATCCTTAACAAAACAAAACAATGTAATGCATATCTCTCTTTACACGTCAAACAATTTGCCTAACAAATCATAATAATGCAGAATGATATAAAATTCACCCATCAAGCCCAAATGCATGCACAAAGATTACCATGGCAAAGAATTGTGAATTTCATTAAATATGTTAAAGGCAAAAAAAAAATTCAGCTTTGAAAAATAGTAATCCTGTCTTTCAACAAAAATATTATAGGAAGCTATGAATTTGGTAGATCTGAATAGGATGTTGGTACATGTTTTACTAAGGTAATATAATGGCACACTATTATTAGATCACATTAATCATTACTGTGCCAAAGGCACTGACAGCACCACTGAAAAGGATTGAAAGGGCTGGTAATGGATATAAATTACCCATTGTGTGATAAAAGGATTTTTACTAAGAAGGTAAGAATAAAACAGCAAATTTCTAATATAACTGTTGTGTAAAAACCAAAATAAAAGTAATCCAGTCAGTAATATCCACAAAATCAGAAAGTAAGCACTTTTGAAACAAGATAAAGTCACAATAAAAACTGTATACAATGTAAAATTAATTTTGTGGTGCATAATATTACTATCAATTTAAATAGTTTACATCATGACCTCCAAGGGGTATGGTCAAGAGAAAGGTAAGCTTTGTTAATTAGAATCGAGTATGAGCTTCTGCATGTACATTTTAAGTTTGTGGGTTTGGAATTTTTTCTTAGGTGTTTGTTTTGGGGTTTTTTTAAAGCTATAACAGCTTCATGACACCCTCCCCAAAATTCAAGACATGTTGTGAGGTTTCTGTTTTCTGCATTAACATCACAACAAAGAGCACATCTCTCAGATGGTTTTATTTGGATTCCAAATGCTATTACAAAACGAACCACGTCTTTGCTGAGCTATTTAACCATTTGATTGAAACCATTTGTATTACTAATTGTCCGGTTCTTTGCTCCTCCTTTACTCTGGCAAGTATTTCCTGATATTAGTAGGGATCAGTGAAGTGAATTGGTCAAACTACATCCTTATTTACAGCATTAAAAATCCACGCTTCTTCTTTGAAGTTGATGGACTTATTCTAGAATCAAGCCATTGTAATTCTTTTCGAGTCAATTTTCTAGAATAAAATCCAGTAGCTCACATTCAATTAGTAAGTTTTAAGAATTGTGAGCCATATTCTTAAATGATATAAATTCATAAGTACAGACATCAATCCTGAAAACACGTCTATGCTTAGCTTTACTCACGTGAGTAATTCCATTAGCATCAGTAATTCAATACCTGCTTATGCATTTGCAGTACTGAAGCTTTAATATGCCTGAATATCCTCTCACTTACATCAGCTATAAATCAGCACAATTCCTCTGAATCACACAGTTTCTACTGATTCACAAGATATAAAAATGAGTGGACAATCCAGTATAACAATTATAATAACGAAATAACATAAGAATTTGATTTGGAAGCAGAAGCTATCAGAAATTTTGATTTAAGAATCAATTAATGCATGTAGAATGTAGAATTAATTGTTGGTTACTTCCTAGGAAGCTAGACTTTTATTTCAAACTGAGGGCCAAATAACCCAATTCTGATTTCACACCGATTTTCACACCAATCCAATTTCTCAGACTTTACAGGAGCTTTTCTTCTACTGCACTGCAATAGCTCAGAGGAAAATCACATATACAATGTAGTACACCCCTCCACTCACTGATTTTCATGGGTGTTCTTCTCATGCTAATATACAACAGAATATGGTTCTTAATAATATGCATGAGATGTTCTATTGAACTTATGGAAAGAAAACAACAAAAGTGATAAAATGAATTTAATCATGAGTGTCATGGATTTTTTTTAAAATCAGCAGTCTGGTGATAAAGTAATAAATGATGATTCATCTCTAACACAATTATTACATATCAACTGCGTAAGATGAATGCTCATGATTTTACCAAGCAGATTTTTTTCTTGAAAAATCTATTTGTAGCTCACTACACCCTGAAAGAACTACAGTTAAAAGTTTTGCTAAAGACAGAAACAATCTTTTTGAAGACATAAAAAACCATGAGAACAGATTTTTAAATCAAATTTAGGTATGTCATTTTTATGTAATTTTTTTAACATGGAAAAACAAACCTAAAAACTCAGATCCACAAGCAGAAGAAGATGTTATGAGAACAATATAAATAAGTATTCTTACCAGTTATTCTTAAACCAACGAATCTGTTCCCTGGATGAGGAAATTCTTAAAAGACACGGGATAGGTACTGAAGGTCGCAACTGTAAAAATAAAACCTGTGAGAAATTTAATATGTCAAAACTCAGTGTTTGAACCAGATATTTACATTAAAATATTACAATGCCACCTCAAGCAGACAATCTACAGAGCAGCAGAGAGTATTGAGAATTAGAATATTAATGGGATTAACACCTTTTATTTTTTAAGCCTTCATAATGTATGTGTTTGGTGGTCATTTCTTTTTGGGAACTGAAAAGTTCTTTCAGTTCTGGCTTGTTTTGAGAGGGAAAACCTCTCCTCAAGATAATGCTGAGGAACAGAATGAAATTCTTCTGATCCTTTCCCCTAGACAGTGCAGCAAGAGAGGACAAAACAGGATAAAACAAAAGTTGCATAGCATACTCCAGAAACCCAGTTATTCTCTTTGACATTGATATTCTAATCTTTCAAACCGAGTAAAAAGAGAACAGCTACTAATTGTATTTTTACTTTTTTTTAATTCCATTTTATAACAGAAATAAGTCCTTTGTAGATGATCTCATCTAATAAACCCTACTTAAAAGAGATAAGAGCTAGCAGTAAAAGCCAAGCCAGAATACTTCCAAGATACTTGTCAGTAGTGAATTTAGGGCCATTACATTAGTAAGCAAAATAGAAACAAAAACAAAGGGCATTCTTAGAGCAAAATAAAGTTCACTCGACTGAAGCTATAATCTGAAGAATTTATGACTGAGAATTCTAACTATGTTTATTCCTATGTGTGTCTAACAAATGAAATTAAAGGTCACTTCCAAATAATACACTTTGTACATCTACATCAACCAAACTATTTCATACAGCAGGCTCTGGCTCTGAAACCCCAGTTCAAGCACCACAGCCTTAGGGCTTCACCTTACCAACACCGATTTCCCAGAGAAGCACCAACTTCTCCGCAGAGCCCCAGTGTCAGGCTGTAGCAGTCAGCATCTACAGAACCGCGTCTTTCATTTCTGTGGGAAATAATTAAGAGCCGGGCCATTTTATTGCATTTGGGTTAAATCATTCAGCACCAACAGGACCACACTGCTGGGCAATGCTATTTGTTGACTTGAAGGATAAACAACAATTTTGAGGACTCCTACTGATGATGAAAGCAATATTAAATAATTCTGCAAATTAGGAGTTCACTACTAAGCAGCAGAGCCTTCCATGAGTGCAGAACCAATACAGCACTTTTCATGTATCCTCTAAGATCTTTCCAGACTCCGCCTTGTCCCGCTTACATCCAATGCAAAACGCCACCACAGAATATCCCACTTTGTCCGTGCCACCTCCTCTTCTCACTCCTTTGGTTCTTCCACCATACCAAACACAGGCTACTGATTTTCATTTCGATGGTCTACCACAATGTTTCCTGATTCCCACTCCTTCCCCCCTCGCTTGCAGATTAAACCAGTCTTTATCACGCTCTTCGAAATATTTTCC
This sequence comes from Burhinus oedicnemus, assembly GCA_008921705.1. Taxonomy (NCBI): domain Eukaryota; kingdom Metazoa; phylum Chordata; class Aves; order Charadriiformes; family Burhinidae; genus Burhinus; species Burhinus oedicnemus. The sequence continues at coordinate 2,934,361 of VFFE01008174.1, forward strand.
AAGTGATAATTCTGCCATACAGCTTCTCTGACATAGGAGAATTACCCCAGTAAAAGCTTCAAACCCCTCCTTTATAACTCACATTTCCACAGTTAACTGCCAGCAATTCAGCAGTAGACATCTGGTTTGCCATCACCACTGTTTCTCATGCGCAGGAACACATTTCTTTTTTGCTCTCTCCTCATGCCTAGTTTTCTTTTACATGCCAATTGTCTCTGGTTTCATACTTGAATTATAAGCCCCAAAAGGCAAAGCCTATCTTCTCATTACATATTTTACAGTATTGAGCTTAATGGGTGGTGAGCAAGCACAAGCCAATCTCGTATGCCATCTTCCATGGGTATGCCCAGCTACGTGAGAAGCAAACCAATGGGCAGTCAAGCCAAGCACCTACCGTGTTGGCTGGACAGAATAAAAACCTTCTGTAAATGGTTAAAAAAACCCAAACCACTCTGCATCTGATTTCATCTTCCCAAATAGGAAATCATATCTACACAGGATTCAGGTCCCATTCATAGAGGCCCATACCATTTTAGAATTCAAGTAAGTGAATTTTGGTTACAATATTTGGACATAGAGGAAAAGCAAATTCCTGGACTGCAACATATAAACGTAGGTCCCATCCAATGTTTTCAGTTGCACAGTGTCTAAAAACAGTGACAGCTTGTTTGTCTGGAATTTCTGCAGTTGTCGATGTCTTAAAACCTCAAGGTATACCTTTTTAATGTTTACTTGCAGCTCATTCAATGTAAGAAAGCCAAGAAATAGAAACAAAGATGATAATAAGCTGTTAGGTTTCGAAAAGATGTTATCTCGCTAAACAGGTTCTTAGTACTCCTACACTGACATCGTAGACTACATTTTTGCTATGCTATTACAAGGCTACTTGTGTTTTTTAAAAAAAAAAAAAAATCAGATTTTACATACACGCTCATGACTTGCAAAATTCTAGGAATGATTCTCAAGGGGCTTTCACTAAGATGCTTTATAAATTCTGATGACAGACAGAACACAGTAAGGCTTCATCTCTTAAAGTCCTGTACTGATTTGTTTGGAGGCTTCATGTCATTGATCAGCATGTCAATGTCTCTTGCAATCTGCTTTCCAGTTCATGACTGTGAGTGAACCCCTCAGGTTTAAAATCTTAAATGATTTAAGGTCTGTGATACATAACCTTACGAACAAATTGGGAAAATCTGTAGCTTTACACATTAAACTGTAGCAGAAATGATTTAAAGCCTTATAAAAAGGTATTTTACTTACCTGTGCTAATATTATTCTAACACATTTGACACTGACTATGTAAAGCAGATAGTTTAAAGGCACAGGCAGCCAGCTGCACGGAAACAAATTAAAATAGTGCCACTTAGGTCAAATCGGGCCAGTTTACCAGTGTCTAATACACTTGCCGGCATTCAAAAATGGCACCGTGAACCCCCACAGACCAATTCGTCACGGTAAAGCCTCCCCAAGTAACACACCCGTGCAGCTGCGCTCGGC
>VFFE01008174.1:2940860-2953360 GCA_008921705.1 Burhinus oedicnemus
TAAGCAGACAAAACTCCTCTGAAGTGATCTACATCTACATGCACAGGTTGTAAATGCAGACCAAAGATGACACAGGAACAGTAAGTAAAAAGGTGCAAAATAAACACAACCACAAGAAGCAAAAGTATGCCCATCGCAGACATAATAAACATTGGCATATCAACACTGACGCAAGCCATAATTATTTTCTTCCGCTGTCCAGATGTTACAAAGGAGTACGACAGCTGTGTCCGGGCAGCAGTGCCAGCAGAAGAGCAGTGCAGGAGACCCATCTCTCCTGTCCTTCATCCCTCCCCTTACTCCTGCCCTGACATGTAGGACAAGCCCTTCTGGTCAAGTCTGAGAAGGGCTACTGAGAGCAGCCCCTTCCCAAAATTAGCACCCCAAAAGCCCGCAACACAGTATTACGCCATTCCTGATAAAAGCATTATTTCGAGAGGACTGGCATCTGACACCCACTTACAATAGACAGTGAAACAGGTGAAATGCAACCTTTTTGCTAGCATCTACGTAAAGACTTCCGGTAGGGCAAGAGCATACAAGAGCAATCCAGCCTTGACACCAAACATTCAGTGAGCCAGTTCTTCAGCCACCTAATAGAAAACAGTGAAAAATGTGAAAACCCCTAAAATAAACCACCTTAGACTCTTCCAGAGTCATGCTAAGATCTGCAGGACTGTTTCAATTCAGTATGCCTCTGGGCTTGCATGACTTGTATATGCAATTAACAGCAAAAGTTAGAGGCTTTGCAGGACCAAGCCCACTGTCTATTCTGCTGAAAAGATTTAAAAGTTTTTCTTTACTTGTGCTCATTTAGAGATGGGCGTTACCTGCAATATATTGGTATGGAACAGTAAGGGCAAAATGAAAGTCTCCAGTTCCAACCCTGGGGCATCTCAGAAGCACCTCTGTTGGGAGTAGGTATGTGCCAAATGACAAGAGGCAGTTTTATGGCATATTTAGTTCCACAGGAGCGCCTCGAATTATAACCATAATTGAAGTTGGTAGCAGTAAAAAAAAACAACAACAACAAACAAAAAAAAAACCCTCACCAAACCAGGATACAATAATATGGTCAGGTATTAAGGGTGTCCTGTTGGAGCCTAATTGTCATCAGGAACAACTATCCACTGATACCCAACTCAACTCTGCTTCTGCTGGAACAATCATCAATTCACAGTTTTAAAGAGAAGAAAATATAAAATACGTATGAAATGATAGCTTGGGAAAATGCATTTTTCATTCCTAACTATCTTGTTAGCGCATCAAATTACAAAACACCATCTGAGGCAGTTTTCTCCACATCACATAAGAGGACATTTCATAAGTGATACTGCTCTCATCACAGTCTAGTAGAGAAAGAAAGAGGGAGTTTGTTTATAGATTCTTTCTTGTTTGTTTTACATTTTCTATGTAGGAAAAAAATCCAATAACCCACAAAAAGATGTAGGTCAAACGTTCTCATCTCAAATCTTCCTTGATAAGTAGCGATTTAAGAAGTCTATATAAAAAATGTGTTATTCCCTTTCAGCTCATAGGAAAAAAATGTTTCAGAAATAGCACATAAAAAAAATATTCAATGTCACTAAAACTGGAATAGAAAATGTTTTATAGATTAACAAACATTGTAATGAATTTGCACAACCTTAACTGACTGTATACATAGCATAATGAAATGGTCTACATCCTTTCAAAGAAAAATTAGGTATTCCAGCACGTAGCTTTGGAAAAGCATTGTTCAGAAAAACCTGCATTTTTTCCCAGCTACCATGTAATTTGTGAGATGCATTTTTAAATGATCTGCAACTGCAGCAGGCTTCATCAGTCAGATGATACAGATAGATAATTCACCAAACTGTCACATGATCTTCCATCAGTCTAAAAGATGTGAATATATTGCCACAAGCTTTGGGAATAATGGGTGCACCTGTTTACAGTGTCACCTCTGTTTGCTAATTGTCTCCTTGAGCTACATTTTACTTCTAATGCATTTATTTTTGACAGGCAGTGTCTATTTAGAAATCACATTACTTCAAGTGCAATTGTTCTTTTGTCTATCAAGTAAATGAAGTGTTGTTATACAGATTTCAGGTTCTGATTAGTGAAGTATCAGCACACCACAAAAGGTCAATCAGTTATTTACCTGAAGTAACAGAAGTATGACAGGCCTCCTGGATATCCTCTAGATCATGGTATAGCTCACATTAGTATTAATATTTGATATTTCAACTATATATACATACACCTTTGTCTGCATGTATATATTACGTAAATGTATTAAGCCTTCTAAAACACACAGGACCGTACCTATACAGAACATAAGGAAAAAAGCACTCAAGTGGAAAATGTCAATGCCAACGCAGACCCAACTTTCACCCCAGTATTTTAAGTTAAGCCAAGACAATGGTGAAAACCAAGGGGTTGGTCCCACGAACATTTTGCAACGGTTTATGCACGTAAGCTGCCACACCAACAAATGTTTTAAAAACATGCTTTTTTCATTGTGCTTCCTGCTTTTTATAGAACAGTGAAGCAAAATTCAGTTAAGGTTACTTGCATTAGCTTCAACTAATAAGATGCCATAAGAAATTAAGATGAGCCACTTGAGGTCTAAGAAAGACCACGGGGGATTTTTATTCACACCCATACCCTCGTGTCTGCAATGTTACCAATGTTCAGTTAAATAATATGTCTCAACAGGTACAAACCCATGCCTTTATATATATAGTAACACATTCAAGTAGAACTATACTATCAAACAGGAAATTTTGAAAATCTAAATCATCACATTGATCACACAACCACTTCACTGCATATATATTGATCCCACAAAAAAAAAAAAAAAAAAGGGGGCATTTTAACAGTTTATTACCGAGATGGAAGATAGTACTACTATAGTGGCAGCAGTGGTTTGCCAAAGCCTCATTATTTCTCATGTACCTCTGTCCAAGTTCCACATCCCACACTCAGCTCTGCCCTGCAAGGACAAGGTAGAAGAGAAGCGTATGAGAGCAATGCCGATTTCCCAAAACAAAGGCAAGGTCCAAAGCTAACACCTACCCATCCTCATGGAGGTCTAGGTACAGACTGGTCTCTCTACACACATGGCAACCTCCTGGGGCTTACCAGGGATTTCCAGCCACCCCTGCTGTTTTACCAGTTTGCCAAAAGAAACAGAGACAAAAAGCCACGCTTGCCTTAAGTCACATTCTAAATTGGCTCCCAGGAGCATTCCCCTACCTTGTTCACTAAAGCACGGTGTATGTTTTCTCAGTGTTTAGCATATGCTATGTAACCTGAGCAGGACTTGTATTGTTCCAGTAGTTGTTTTTCTAAAGTGTGTTCCCATCAGGACCATAATTACATGCAAAATACTAGAGTTAGAGTCATTCCTAAAGTCATTTAAAATTTTCCCTAACACTTTCTGGCAAGATTAGGGCACATCTTGAAACAGAATATGGAAGAAATCATGATCTTGGCCACAGATACGAACCGATGATAAAAGTTCAAATTACTCCAGGTTAGTTTACATATTCCAAGACCCAAAATGCTATAGGGGAATCTCCCCTGATGTATTTTGAAGAGGAGTGCTTTTTTCAAGTACTTCTGCAAATGTAAGCACAATTGAGGTAGAGTTAATCATTCATGAGCACCTTATATACCTGTATTTATGACTAAGTCTCCTGGAAACTTGAGTCTGAAGTTCTCAAAGCATATTTCTCCTGCAGCTTCTGACACATACTTAACAGCAGCAGGATTGAGCCTGATGCTCGTAAAAAAAGGCAGTGGACATGAAATCGCCGTTTGCTTACAAGTGCAACATGTCTCTTTGGGAACACGTGTCTCCTGCCATAGCCTGAAGTTGCAGGAAAGAGATCATTTAGGTGGAAAGTGTACAAATTTATTTAGTAATTTTACACCTACCCCAAGAATTACTGTTTTCTTTTACACATCAGCAAGCAATCTTTAGACTATTACTTTGCATACAGAGAAGTGGATACTCCAGCAATAAAGCTGCTTGCCTAAGACTAAATCCCGCCAAGCACTTCTTTTGCACACAAACAGTCTCCTTGAAATCAATAAGATTTCTTGAATGAGCTCTTCACACAAGTAAAAGGATCAGGTCCTTAAACAGCAGAAAGTACAGACGACCATGTTAACATAAAGCATCAAACAGAAAGAGGTCTCGGCAGTGGAGTGAAGTATAGTCACCTACCACACATGGTTAATGAGATGTGACAGGCCAAATTCAGATCAAATGTAAACAGGGGCACTTTCCTGCCTGGAACAAAACCTATTAAAGAGGTCTAAACTTTGCTTCATGTGTAGTATCAGGTAGTAGCAATGCAATTAACCATCATCCAATGAATTACCAAAGTTTACCAGCATGACAATCATGAAAATAGCACCACAAACACTCTAGAGACACAGGAAAACCATGACCATCTACCTTCCAACATCCACAGCTGGACCACAGGTGGCTGTCCAGCCCTGGAGTTTGCAAAGCCCCTGGAGACCAGAGGAGAGATTCGGCGTGATGCCACCAAAAGGGATCCAGGACATATGCGTGTGAGATAGCTTTCCAAAAACACCAAGGCACTGTTTCCCTGAATACCCGGGGTTCCCCTTGCTTCTAACACAGTCCACCTGCATGCCTCCCGGGCAGTCTGACAGCAGTTGTTGCAACACAGGCGCCAGGCACTGCATGTCACCCATCAGAGCCCTTCTCCTCCCTTCTCCCCCCTGCAAATATCTCACACCACTGCTGAAGAGCTAGCCAGCCTTTGACCCTATTTTACTTCAACTGCTGGACCTCTACACAATTGACAATGGAAACATTTAATTCTGTTTCAGTCACTGCATTTCTCTTCTATTTTAACATATATTTTAATACTGGAGGGAAGTGGGGGAGAGGACACAGTTCTTTCCAAGCAGAACTAATCCTCCTTTGAGGATGGGCGAGCCCCACGCAGCTCTCAGATCCCAACGGCAAGAAGCTCTGGTTAGCTGGGGAGGCTGCACATCTCAGCAGGTTGTAAAACAAGGATAAACAACAAATTATAACTTAGTGGCAACTTCCGTTTTCCCCCTGCAGCCTGGGATGTGCGAGACTGGCCACTGAGCGCGTGGGTAAGTGCGGGGACCGCATATGCGCCGGCAGAGTTTATAGTGAAGGAGGGGAGCACGTGGGTGGTAGCAATTTAAAAAGCAGCTGTGTGTATGTTTTTCCCGGTTAGACTGTGAAATCACAAATGGTAGAATCAGCACTGTAAGCTTAAAACCACGCTAACCCACTTGGCTGCATTTTATTGTTAACTTTGTGTCTACATTTTTCCTCATTTTTACAAAAAAAAAACCCAACCACAGAACGATTCCTCTGCCCCAGCTACCTCCTTTTATTAATAAAAGGGTAAAATTACACTAAATATTTCTATTGTAGTGATAAAATGGTGAAGAATGAGAAAGTACTGTAAAACAGGACATTTGTGGCCACAGCATTTGGAACATGCATACTGTTACATATATTTTTCTCTAAGTAATCAGGAATGTATTGGTATTTTGAAATTATGTATCTCTAATAACACAAAAGTACTTAAGAACAGAAATAGACAGTAATGGAAAATGCAGTCAACTGTTGACAACATATAGAATTTCAGAAAATAATTTACAGAGAACAGCACAGCAGATGAGTCAAAATTTTCTCAAAAATATTTCTTGCCTCCGATAGTCCGATGTAATTCATTTTCTATCTCTGTTCATTAATCATTGTTAAAATTAGTGATCCATTTCTTCCACTCTGCCATCTGCACTCAGCTTCGTAACAAACATGACACCTTCCTGCATAATAAAACCTGACAACTACGAGGATGCATTTCCAAATAGCTTTCTGCATATTTGCACCTCTATAACTGATTCCGTTGTCAGACAAAAGTGGATTATTTAACCAGAGTTCTTTCTTTATCAATTCAGTACACAGACGTGTGCTTGTGAGGGAGTGCGTGCGTGTGTGTGTGGATGCATGTGTATAAAATGATCAAGTGAAAAATCACTTAATTTGAAATAAAAACAAGATATACCAGTTATCTTTGAATTCTCACAGTAGGCAAAATTGGTCATATATATGTATGTTATTTTTAATCTTCTACTCTGAAGCTTAAGGATGTAACATTTGGATTGGCTTCATCTTGTAAAGTTTGCATACACAAGAATTATCCTGACACTCCAATTTCCTCCAAAAGAAAAGAAAAAAAAAATCATATCCAGCTTGGTTTTGTTTCTCAGCCTTTGATCACTGACAATTTCAAATAAATATTTTTAAGATAAGATGAAATACCCAAGCAATGAGAAGATATAAAAAAATGCACAGATAAATAATTAAAATTCAGGATGTCATTTCCATCCTGTTCAGGCCAGCCTCTAATCTCCTGGTGGCAGACAGGGGACCAGAGAACAGGGTTCGGTTCTTGGTCTCTTTCCATTCCATCAACAGACTTGGAAAGCCATGGCAGCAGGGCATCTGAGTGGTCCCTTCGTAAATGCTAATTACACTTAGATCCTACTGATTAACAGAAGCTGCAGTTCCCAGCACACTGAAAATCAGGCTAATGGTGGGAGCATTAGGCCGTACACACGCAAGTCAACGGGAACCTATCCACCGACCGTGAGGAATCTGGTGGCTTGTTCACAGCTCTGTTTGGTGAGAACTGCCCAGCCAACTGGTGAGCAGAGCTGATCAGCCATGACAGCGTCTGTCCACTTCTGCTCAGAAAGTGGTAGGCAGTAAGACAGTGGGGAGGGAGCACTAAGCAACATGAAAGTGTACACCAGAGTCCTCTGGGGGCTAAAACTAGTTACCAAACCCTTTAAAATACTTTCAGTCAGGCCTGCGAAGTATACTAATCTTTAACTGGAATTGAAAAAAGAGCAATCTTTTTCAATAGAGAAGACTATCATTCCATAGTAACCTCAAATAATTGTGCCTACAGCAAGTTCTGCAGGTGCCCTGTAACAGCAGGCAGAATGACAAATACAGCATCCAAGGTGGGGACTGTTACTTTTTCAGTCAGCTTCCTCAATTTTAAGCTTTGAGCCACGGCAACCACAATAACCCATACTCACATACACACTTGTTTACCTCCAAGCGAAGTAAGCCCATGGCCACCAAGCAGCCCTCCAGGCACAGACACAGCTGCTCCACAAGCTACTGCACGCTCACCTCTGATGGCTGCCACCTCTGAGGGCAGACGAGCTCTTGGGAAGGGCACCGAGGGCTGATGGCACAAATTGGTAGACAGTGCTGTGTTCAAGAGACCATGCTCACTTCCCAGATCTGCCAGCTGACCTAGTCGCTAAACTTGGACAAGCTGCCCCAATTCCACATGTCCCCATTTTCCCCATTATTAATGGAGATGCTGACACTTGCCTCCTTTGTGACCCGCTGATGAAAAAAGCTAAATGACTTTCAATAGCAACACAGACTACAACACATATAAGGAAACCGTATTGGTACAATTTGGTTAGCAAACACATCTTCTCTCAGCGTCCCAATTTTCATCTGAGCACTACCACTAGTATCATTTCTCTCTCTGATAATCTGTGACAGAAGCTGTCAGTGGAAAAAAGATCTTCCATTGCTAACATCTTAAAAAGCTTCTATAGCATAGACATAAATTACAGAATATATATTGCAATGCTTCTTTTTTAATAGCTAAAATATAAGGGGAAACTTGAGTACAAGCCCAGCGGGTCAAATCCAATTCAAGCAACATCTCCAATGTACACCATGAGAAGCAGCAGAACATTTTAAGAACAAAGGATCAATTCTGCCTTCAGTTGTATCCTGCCACTTCCACATGCACAACAGGCCAGAATGAGACCCAAAGTTTCTGCAAGAATTATTTCAGAAAGTTAAATAATTTGTGTATTGAAAGAAGTTAAAGAAAAATCAAATCAATCTATTTTTTGATACAACGCTGTCTAATACAACAGCAAACGTATGTCACTCTTTGGAAGAAAATCTGCATCTGACATGAAAGTGTCTGTTCAAAATTTAAACCAGATGTGGTATAGAACAGCTGAAATCTAAAGTTTGGAAAAAAACAAGATGTAGAAGAGATCTAGCAACTGACTTCTGCTAGATACCACAAGGGTAAGAGAGCTCTCCTTTTTAGTGTTCAGACTGGAACCTTTCTAGGTACACACAAACACTTTAACCTGTTGGCATTATTTTTTTTAAATGTATTTCAGGGTCTAAGGCTTATCAGGGTTTTTTTGTTTTCTTTTCTTTTCTTTTTTATTTCCTCTTGTCAATTTGGAAATAGACTGTCTAGCCTGTTTATGAATTATCTGTATGTTCTTGTATAGCTCTCGGTAAGCATTTGAGAACAACTACCAACTATTCTTTTTATTCGTCACTTGGAAGGAGAAAAAAAAAATCAAACAGGCATTGTCTCTATAGCTGCTTCTTTTGCCTTTTAGTTTCCTTTTTTCTTCACATGTCTGCATACTGACACATTCAATTTCAGGTTATCAGCACATCTGAATTACAGAATACTGATGGGGATAGAGGGCAAGCCTCTCTGGACTGATTAGCATCATTTAAGAAAGCATTCACTTGCTTGCTTCATTGGCTGCAGGGATTCCATGATGGGTGGCCTTTTAGCATTAGAAGTCAATATGGAGCAATCTCATTTAAATTAAATATGGACAAAAGAAAAGATTTGATTGTGGTTATTCATAGCTAACCTTTTAATTCTGCACAGCTCTGAAATTTGGGGGTTTATAAGCCACAAAACTTAACTATACTCAGTTTTTCGTTTCTTTTCAACTCGCTTCTCTTCTCCTCCTCCAGTTTTTATGTACTTTTTAATTTGTGCAAAACTTAAACCAGAAGCTTATTTCAAAAGAAACGTCTGGATGAATATTCAGGAAAACCTTTTAACCTAGTTAAACCTACACTGACTATAAAAGGAGGAATGCCCGATTCTAATCCATAAATGTATGTAAATCCACACTGAAAAACATATTTGTCTCTATCAGACTCATACTTGTTTCCGAATGGACCATAAATGCAGCCAAGTTATTTCATTAACACAAATAATTATGTATGGCTAGTCAAATTACGACCTTTGTTAACAAGAGTCTAAGCCCGTGGAAAGGTTGCAATGATTTAAAGTATAGCAAAAAAATCTGATCATAGGGAAACAAATTTCTATTCTCACATTAAAGTAAAATTATTATATGAACCAAAACATAAAATAGTAATGAGAAGTTCTCACTAATAAAAATCACAGAAATGCAAAAGATCAGCCTACAGAAATAGTTGGGAGAACATAAGTAAAGCTTAAGTTTTCCAAGAGATTAAAAGAAGTTAAGTGCAAAATTTGACTTCCAAGTAGATGAAAGCACTAAAAGTGTGGCCAGCCTCTCTGAATACCTGATCCCTGTGCACTTGAAGACAGTGGGAGTTTTGCCATTAACTTCAATGGAAGTAAAATCAGACATTGAGAAATGAAGTGGAAATGGCTTTTGCTGAGCTGGGCTGACTGCCATGATACGGGATAAGCTCTGCCTATGAGGAGCACAGGGTGAGTATCACACTACTTCTAGCACATGACTTGTCCCTTTGCTACCTATCCCAACAGACTAGGCTTAAATTTGAAATATATAGTTAACTCCAGTCCAGACAATTTCATAGATATCCTGATGAAGGAGAAAAGTATTTAAAGTCCCTCAGTGGGTGTCTCATAGACAGAGATTCCAGCAAATCACTCCTGCGTTGCAGACACTACTGAAACGGAAATCAAGATCTGGTTAAAGCATTTTCATGGATCATGTTAAAGATTAAATCAGCCCCATAAAAAGAAGCAGCAAAACACTACCTGCATTTACACCTTTTAGTTCTTTTCCAGAAGTTAAGTCTGGAACCATCCAAAGTATTCACAGAATTACTCCTGTATTCCTCAAGATTTTAGTTCATTCCTGCTGTTGTAATATAGAGAACCTAGATGAAAGAGAATGGAAGGTAGGGAGTATATTTCCTGAGGAAGCATATGCGTTCAACTTTTTCAAATGGTATGATCTCACTGTAGCATTCAATAGTTTTAAAACTCAGCTTTTCCAAGTTTTTCTCCTGTCCCTAATTTACTAATTTCCAAAAAATTTTGATTTTAGGGTTTTTTTCAAGCCAATATACCAGACCTCTGCACTCTCACGCAGCATTACATCAACAGCACCCTCAGCATGCATTTTGTCCATTTTTAAATGGAATAAGTCTAAATAAAGAAACAAAAACGCTTGGGAGTACTTTCACTGCAGCATAAGCATTCTAAAAAGGCCCTTCACAAATGTTTCCAATATGCTTTATACTGCAACCCAATGTGCAACTTCTAAACTACACCACCACAAGTAAGAAATTAGAAATGTTGAGGGCTATTGAACACTGAATTTTCACAGTGCATCTGCACAAAGTTATTTAGCACAGATGTTTCTGTAATTGTGATCCACTGGAAAAACTCAAAGTGTTCAATGGCCCTCACACTTCCACCTGCAGAGCAGTACTGGTCTAGTACAACTATGCTGAGCTGTAACATATAAAAAGCAGTAGTAGAGGCTGCATCAGACTTTGTAAGATTTTCACAAATAGCGTTATTCTGCTTTGTATGTGAAGGGGTGACATGATTTGGGGTTTCTTCTTTTCATTTACAAAAAGACCCACATATTAAAAAGGGGTGAAATAGATTTTACATGCCTGGCTTTGAACCTGGGAATCTCCCACCGTGCAACTAATTGCATTGCCAACAAGACACAGGAGTACACCCACAAGCAGCATAAAATGTAACTGTGAGGGGTGCGATGGTAAGTCTTTATAAATAATACATTCATCTCAAGGTACACTTGTGCCTATGTTGTTAATGTAGGTATTTTTTCATTAGTAGCTGTAAAGATATCTGGGCGGGTGAACATCAATATGCCTCTAAAGACAATAAAAATGAGGAATCAACAAGAGGACAGGACTTGCTTCTTCAGCAGAATGGTTAGGTATATTCAGTTCCAACAACAGCAAAAGGAAGTGAAGATCATTACAGTGACCCTAGCTCTCCTATGCATTCACGTGGCCTCAGAAATTCCCAGGAGAGCATCATCCTATTCTGACTTTCAACAAAAAAGCATGTCTCAGAGACCACAGAGACAGGCAGTATCTTCCTGCCCACAGGAACGGCTGAGCAGAGAGCGGGCAGCACAAACCTGGTTAAAGAGCACTGAATAAGGACCAATGGCTTCTTTGACATCCCACTGCCAATGTACAAGGAAGCAGGTGGACCTCCCCTGAGAATTCCCAAAAAAGGATTATAGAGAATTTTTTAGCTGAGAAAACAAGAGGGAAGGATAAGAGAAAAGATTATAAGCTAGATAAGGATCAGACAACGTTGATATAAAAAACCATCATCTAATATGGCTATCAGCACACATTGGACTGTAGAAGTACATACACATTTAGTGATAGGTTGCTGGTTTTGCAAAACACAAATCCTTAATGTGGACTCATATTCTGAGCCATAAAAAGTGAGGATAATGGCTAAGTTATCATTTGAAAATTGGCTGCAGTAACTGCACAATACATTTTTCAAAGCATATGAACAATAATATGACAATTGCTCCAGACTAGCTAACCACTTTGTGCTGCTGTCCCACCAGATCCAACAAACTGATCTAACAAATTTAACCGTGTCAGTGCCTCAGCAGCAGAGCAGCTAGGATCACTTAATTGCTCCAAGAATCTATCTTTTTTACAGTTCTTGTCGCTAAGTTGTTCCTAGAAGTATCTTATTTGCTACAACACTCTTCTACCATCTCTAATTTTTTGTGGAGTCCCACACAACTATGTTTTACCCTTTTCTCCTTCACTCATCTCTGTCTAGGTGATCTCTTCTTTTGCTCACATGCCTTCTTCCAAGTTTACGTCGATGACAGCCACATCTACCTCCTACACCTGTCTCCTACCTGAGCCTTGCACATCTGCCTGCACCTGAGACCACCTCTTCTAATTATGTTGCTGCCAATTTAAACTCGAATGGCTACAAATGAACTATGTGTCTTTCCTTTCAATCTCCTGCCATTCCTTTCTTTATCACTGTTAATCAGCAATGCTATTTCCTTGCCACTTCAGTGTGGCTACTTATTCTCTGCCTCAAAAATTGCAAGTAGCTCCCAAACCTGTTGCTTTTTCCTGTACTATAGTATAAGAAACATAAGCAGCAAAGACTCTTCAACTTCTCCATCCTGACTGCTACTGCAACTACTTCTACTTACTCATTCCCCAAATACTCGGTTCCACCCCAGCATAGACAGCTGTTCACTGAGTAGGCCCAAGTGTTCTGCAATAGAAACAATAAATAATTAAATGATAATGAGGAGGCAGCATGCTGATAGAGGAGGTGGCACTACATCCTACAAGACAGCACCGAATCAGCGTGCCAGGATAATAAAGAGAAACCAGG
>VFFE01008174.1:2955860-2986466 GCA_008921705.1 Burhinus oedicnemus
CCAGAAAATTCCAGTGAATAAATATTTTTATATTTGCCTCAGCACTCGTAAAGAGTGTCATTACAATCATAGTTTAATATATGTATTAAAAAAGGGGGGGGGGATGTTTTTTGTTGTGGGGTTTTTTATGGTTTGTTTTGGGTTTTTTGTGGGGTTTTTTTTGTTGGGTTTGGTTTGGGGTTTTTTTGTGTTTTTTTTTTTTTTTTTCTACACAACTAGGCTTAAGTAAACACAAATATATATGAAATGTTTACGCTAAAATAGTAATTGAAGATTTGCTGACATTGTAACATAGCAACTGCCAACAACTGCGTGGCTACTTCCATTTATTGCCATTTACACAAAATTGTGATACAGCAGGCTTAAAGTACAGTGGAAGCCCTCAGAGTGCAGGTTAGGAGACCCAGTGAAAGTTAGAGAGTAAATGCAAATACTTTTCACACTCTAAAGGTTTCACTAGGTCCTGCAAACTGCAATCTTCACTTTTTTTTTTTTTCCCAGTGTGATGAAGTTTCTGCTAGGACCTAAAAACTCTGTTCTTCAACTGATAATCTTCCAACTGGGGCTTCTACTGTTAGTGTATACCTGTAAGATAGAGAGAAGGAGAAAGTAAGAAGAAAGAGAAAGAAAATAAAAAAGCTGCTAAAGAGAAATAATGAAAGATAAGCAAGAAGAGCTAGGCAAAGGGAAGAGCAAGTAACAGAGCAAGCAAAACATTAAAAACTGTACTTTGAATTAAAAAAAATGCTTCTATGTGTGAATAAAATATCACAGTATAGGATTAGTGGAATGTTTCCTTGTCAATATATAGGTAAGATAAACATACTAAAGGTAAAGCATATATAAAAACAATCTGCAGTTAGTGGAAATGTTTTTCAAAATTGCATTGGCTGCTATATAAATACAGTGAGAAAATATCTGGTGCCTTCTAGGAGATATGAAGTGAGCTTCCATCTCCTAGCTCAGGGTGTCCAGCCTCAGCATTACGGATCAGTTACGTTTCAGCTAACTCAAGGCTAATGGGAGTAACATGAGTAAAGACTGAAAGAACCAACACAAAAGTTAGTAATAGTCTGGCAATTTTCGAGCTAAAAGGCTTTGGAAAGTGCAGGTCACTTGGTGCACGTGGGTAGTCCCCACGCGTGGTCAGAGCAAGCCACGTGAGCACAGGTCAAGAGAGCTTAGCCACAGTAGCCTACGCAGCAGGTGATTCAACACTGGCCATCTTTGGGCAAAGACCTCATTATTGAACATTTTCACCTTTGAAAGTACAGCTCTGTCACCAAGTGCTGCAATTCAGACCAATGTTTTCCGGGGTGCTTCGTGACCACCTCCCCTTAGGACACCTGCGGGCAGATCTACTGAAGAGAACAGTGGCCAAGGAGAGTCCAATTCTATATATTTCCCATTTGTCTACAGCATCAGGAAGCTGGTGATAACAGCTCATGGAAAAGAATGAGACATGAACAGCAGACAGCTCCAAGGGGATAAATGTAACCCAAATGAGGTGCAGCAATCAAGTCAATGCCTTCAAAACTGTTTCTGACTTAGTGTCCTGGTCCCACATGGTAAAGGGGAAGGACAATCTTATCTTGGATCATACCTTCTCTGATTTATTCAGTTTCTCCACTGGAGCTTTTTTAAGAGTTATTTCCAATTTTACTGTAACCAACCCAGGTCAGATAAACACAGATACTGCCTTCTGTTCCCAGCCCAAACACATTTTGGGATCAGATTACCAGAATTCAGCCACAGGACGATCCCTTTACCTCCTTAACCTGACAGGGACATCTCCCTTCCCCTGCCCCCAGCCCTCACTTCAACACAGAGGACCCAATGGATAGGCGACAGGCTGCAAAATAGCAACCCGCAATAGTAAGTTTTATTTAAAAGCAGTTGGCAGGTTCCAGAAATGGCAGGATTCCTGTTTGTTTTGGAAGAGGAGGATGTATTTATACTGCAGATATGGTCTGAGCAAGAGGTTGTCTTGCTGACTGCTCAGAACACGTTTGTGGGAGTTAGATTTCAGCTTACGAAGGGGTCTGTACCATCTGGAGACTCCTGCAGCCTCTTGTCCACTTCAGGAGCTTTAATGGGATCCCATAAAGGTGCATATTTAAAACCGAATTTGAGGGTGGCTGGTTCACTTATGCCAGACTATGCATTTATGTAAAAAACCAACATTTGCAGGTACTGGTACCATAAAGCTGCCCTGAAAAACTATGTTATTCCAATAAATTCGGTTACAATACATACTGACCCTACTCCGAGCAAAACATACAATTTTAAAATTATGCTAGGCTCTGCAAAACTACATGGGATGTCTTACACCATGAATTAATATCCACTAGAGACTTAGCTGAGATCATCAAACTCATTTCACATAAGACAACAAATTAAATCACCCCAGGGACAAAGTACATGAAAAGCCTGCGTGCTATCAAACAAGCTAGGTCCCTAATAAGGTAGATTTCTTTAAGCAAAATATTAACTATACTTTCAGAATACACTGCTTCTATTGTTTATACGCACCACATAATGAAATGCTACTTCTGTTTTCACCAGATGGTAGCACATATAATTTTCAGGCCTTCAGTTCATATCATAATACAAACAATTGGTATGGCAAATATTACCGGTCTATAAACACTTCCACTGTTCCACAGCTCTTACACAAAAACAATACAAATTTTCCATTTCAATGTTATAACAGAAACCATGATAATTTCTGATATTCCAAAATATATGCATATTTGGTCACTTTTTGCAGCCCGAAACAAATGCAATGATCAAACATCAGACTATTTGGCTGCTTCCATTTTTTAAATAAAAATCAAATATTAACAAAACTATGCGAATATCAAAATGCTTAAACGGTACAATACAAGATGTATCCTTAATACATTTTAACAATAACACATGCTGTGTTCCTACACTGGAATAACATCATCCATATGAATCCCAGGAATTTAGTATATCTGACAGTTTCTCTCAACCACCCATAACATTCTTTCCTGTCTCATTGTAGCTGGCAAAAGAGAATTCTATAATTGAGTGGTACAGAACATGTGCCCTCCCTGCTAGAAGATGACAGATGGATTATAAAAACTTCAAAGCAGAGCATTTGGAGCACCAGGGGAGAGATAGTGGGTATTTGAACTCTCAGTCTTTACCCAGGAGACAATGGCACTCTGACATGGTGCATATATCAAGGAATGGTGTAACTAGATAGACATAATCTTTCTTTTCAGTAAGTATTTAACATTCTGTTACGAACAAGTTTCAGCCTAGCTAAAGTGCAACTCATCTTAATACTAATCATCGTAGCCTGAAAGGCTACATGCCCCCTTTTTTCAATTTTGGTTCAACTGCTCCTTCATAAAACTGTTTTTTAAAGGACAGAAGCAGCGTTACATAGGTGCTCGGGTAGCGGAAAGGCTATTTTTAATCTTAAAATTAATGTTTTACTGGGGTTTAGTATTTGCATATGTGTAGGTAAAGCTGGTTTGCTTGCTCGAATGCTTATTTGCATTGTCTGCATTTAAAGTGCCGCTCTCCGCCAGAGTTTATGTACCACATGTTGCTGATCATTCACCAAATAGTTACTAAAGTTACCTTAAATTATTAACATCCCTGAAAAAAGAAAAACCTAATAATTCTAGGGGCACAAATCCTTTCAAGGAATTGATCCTTTCACTTCTGCTGCTATATCACAACGATGGCTGAGTGTCTGATACCATCTTTATTAAGATAAACTATAATCTGAGGAAAAAAAAAAAAAAATCCTTCTGCATCCTTTAAATACTTGCTAGAAGCATATAAGGACAGAGAATCCCATTCATACCAGAGGTGTGTTCAAAATTTCTTAAAGTTAACAATAATTGAATCAGCATACAGATTTTCTAAATCATTACCTTCCCATACAAACATAGGGTTTTGTTATATCTTGAAATTTTTCATCAGTTTCTTTTTACTGCTACTGTTACAGCCATTGCCCCTGGTTTATTAAGAAATTACTTGCTCAAATTGTTTATAAAAATACCTATGACTTACTGTAAGGTCAGAAGTAAAAACGAGTTTAAATATCTCATTTGTCTATATCACAAAAATCACACACAGATGATTTGACACAGTTTGCAGCCGCTGTTCAGGCAAGGCCCAGGACTAGAATAGCAAGGGTATTATTGCAGGTCAGAATTGAGGGGTACTGGCAGAACTGCGTGTGGGAAAGCTTGCATAACAGCCACACTGTGCCAAGCTTTAGCCTTTGTTATTAGTCCCTTTAATGAACGCCATATTCACACAAAATAAAAAAAAAAAAAAAATGCTGCATATTTTAAGTAGAGTGAATTCAAAACTAAACAATTGGAAGATTCAATGCTACAAGAAAGCCGCACAGTAACTATTCCCATTCTCCTACAAATGCATTTAATAAAGTAACATGCGAGCAATTTTAAATATTTGATCCTTTTATTATACAGTTGAAACTAAAAAAAAAAAAGAGGCAGGCAAGCACTCTGGAAGATGATGAGGCTGTAGTTTTTAAGTAGCAAGTAAAAACAATAGCACCAAGATAACACACTGAAAAACAGAAGCAAGGAACTTTGCAGCTGTGTTAATATAAAAGGACATCGCTCCAGCAGTGGAAAAGGCTCTCTCTAACATGCTGCCCAGTACTTCACCGCGGATGGCTCTCTAACTAATAGCACTGTGGCAAACTGCTAAGTTGCCTACTAATGTATATTCTTTCCTGCACAAAACATTAATCCCAGTCTTTACAAGAGGGGAGGAGGTGGAGGACTGTGATGCTTTGAAGGAGACCTGTTTTGAGAAACCCTTTTTTAAGTGCATTTTCATCTTTTCTTTTTTCAGTGATCTTCTGCCATACTGGAATGTAAACACCACAGGAATAGACAGAATCTCGAATTAAGGATTTGGATGCCTTTCTTTAGAAGTAATCTTCAAAGAATGTACATCCCAAACATCACAGTGGCGCAACAAGCTAGGAAGCTAGCTACTGCATGTAAAACTGCACAGGTCATACCTAGTACTTACTACCACTTGGTTCCCAGGTTGCTACGAAGATAAACAAAAATGTTTTGTATCTTAGCATATTTGACAGGCAAGAGTATCAGGGACAGTAATATTGCTTTAATGGAAGAAAGCCATTCTTTCACAATGGCACTAGTGTACTTATACACACTGTGTTGCTGAATTAAAAGTTAGCTCAGCAGGACTCTAGCTTTATTTCTGTTAGTAGGCATCCACCATCAGTCGTCGACGCTAGTGGAGAGGAAAGGCATGTCTTATTTACAGATGCTATTGTGCAGACTTTAATAATAGTAAATACACAGAAGACAGACTATTGTGGATGGAAAAAAATCTTTGGTTTAATGAACTGTCAACTCGTCCATCATAATGTTACCCAACCTAAAACCGCCAAATCTGGACAAGCTCTTTGATGATATAAAGCAGGCAAGAGGTTTTGTTCACACGCAACAAAATGAAAGAGATTGCTGCCATTAAAAATATACTAGCCCATGCTAGTACTAACTGCCACACATTTGTTAGATAATAGCTTGATTTTTTTCCTATGAGAATAGCCTTCTGCAAGAAAGAGACATTTAATCAGAGTGATACATGACATCCAAAAACTGAAACCAAAAATTATGGCATGAGCTAAAAGCAAGTTGTCTTCCTGAAGGCAGAATACTGAAACATCTTTAAGATTAATTCTGGGAGAGAATTCTGAAAGTCAAATGCTGAAAGATATTGAAAATACATTAATTATGCACAACCCAGGATCTAGGAGAGGTTAAACCCCAACTTGGCAGAAAATGGAATCCTTTTATTTGATACAAACTTTGTACATAGTGATGTTGTGTCCTGCATTCCTAATCTCCCTAGATCTACCAACGGAGCAAAAGGGCTGCAAGACAAAGGAATCAGAGATTTAGCCATTCCAGTGTCACCCTGCAAAGAAATTAAATTGAACAGACACTGTGGAAAACAGCTTCTTGCAACTGTTTGTGGCAGAGGTCAAACTTCAGACCTACCTGGGGCAATTGTCCATCTTGTTCTATCACACATTTATAACAACTTTCTTAAGTCAAGTGGGATTCAAGGAAAGGAGACTTTTCACAGTTGCATCTGATGACTCTCTCAGGAACAGCTGTCATTCAGGTGCATTAATTTCCTCCATCACCTTAAGCACTCACCAACCTTTGAAGACATGCTACCCTACCTTGTACAGAGCCTGTTTTACAGTTTTATCAGAGCTGAATTTTAATCCATTACATTAATTGTACATGTGTGTGCATATGTGTGCATTTTAATACTGGGGACCTCTGCTTTCTACTCGGGATAGTCTTAATTTTAATACTTTAAACATTCATATCAGAGCGCTCAACATTTTGGAGGCTAATTTTGCATCATCCACAGTTTGATTCCCGAAAGGGCCAAGCACTTACTTTTCATTATAAAGTGCAACAATAACTGTGCTCAGGAAATCAGGTCCTATGTCTCAGAGGATTATTTTTCCAAGAATCAGACACACCAAATAAATGTCATCTTTGGCAAATGCAATGCGAAATCTATGTATTAGACACGCATTCAATTTCATTCTACACATAGATACTTAAATGAAGATGAATCTTATACATTTGCTAAAGAGTCAATTGGTCTGTTTGATAACACGATGCTCTCCAAAAGGTCACCAATTTGTCTAACCGTAGAAACAACCACTAAAACTGCTAAAGAAGCAGCTTCTCAGAGCAGTAAATTTTGAGGAAGTTCTCCCTCTCCAAGGACCAAGATAATTCCAGAACATAGCCGTGAATTCTGTTCTGGTTCAAGGTATGCGAAATTCCTTAAGGTAACAATTTTTCCTTTTCTCAGAATACTAAAGGTCACAGTCTGACACTTTTAATTATGGCAGGAATGTTCAACAGGGTGGGTAACTTTGATTTCTCAAACTGAGGCTGAACCTAACAACCTCTGTGCCAGCCAAATACTGCTACCCCACAACATCATGCACTCTACTTCCCTAACCCTCCAGAGAAATTCTTGCCATCTTCCCATCCTTTGCCACTGCTCCATCTCCATACATGAACTCTAAAATTTCCCACTTTCTTCAGCTTTCAACCTTGATTCCCACGTGGGGATGAAGTCAGCTCTCTGGAGTGCTACCAAAGACCCAGAAGGCAGCAGGAGCTGCAATGGTAAGCTATCTTTAAATCAGCCAGTCAATCAGTTCTCTCAACCATCAAGTGATGCAAGTGCAGTTCTTGGACCAAAATCCTTGGTTCCCACTGTGTCAGACCAGATGATTTAAGAATTCGGTTGCCAGACTTTTCCTTTAGATAACAGTAAAGATACTATTGGAAAAATTAAGTATCATCACTCTTCTAAATATACTTTAACTGCTTCTTGCATTTAACTGCTTCTTGCATAATGGTCTGACCCTACCGGCAACAGTATCAGAGGACTCCTGAGGATTTTGCTACACGAGCCTTGCAACTTCAGTTCAATTTAAGTAAGGAGAGACTCCTCCACCAAAAGAGTCTTACTCTTTTAAGAAACTACAAGCCCAGATGTCCTAGTCTGGAGAAGAAAAGGACATCTGGAAAGAGGATGTGTGGACAAACACCATAAAAAGAAAGCACTTAAAACACCTCTTGATTCCACAGCAATTTTGAAAATCTCGCCTATTCTTTTTACCAGTTTTTTTAGTAATTTTTAATATCTAAAATTTCAACAAACATTAACCAGAGCAAAATGACACATTATAGGAAGCATGGTTAATGGAACTGGACAAGGTGGTCCACTTTAAGGAGGGAATGTGAATGATTCCTGTGGACTAATCTCACAAATAACAGAGAAGTTTCACCCAGAACATTGTGAACATTTAATTCTGATTTACCTTAAACAACAGACCTATACTTTCATTTCCTTGAGATACTTCTGCAACACAAATAAACCAGAAAATGGTTTTAAAGGGACAAACAAGGTCTCACCATAAGATTTCCTAGATGTACACAAGCTTAACCCACTGTTCACTGGCTCACAGGATACAACTGTAATAGCCGTAACTAGAGCACTTAGTCTTTTTACTCAAGTTATAGACACTAAAGGTTCCAGTGCTGGAGGGTGCTAGTTCTCTTATCCATGCCAACCAAGGTAACAATTCACAAATAGAAGGTGATGTAACTAGAGCATGTTGTGCTCCACTGGTCCTGGCAGGTAGTATTGACTCTGCCCTCTCACCATCTCCTAGCACAGGGAATATTGCAAGTGAGCTTTTTTGCCAATAGGCCAGAGACTTTGAAGAACAGCACTAACCACACAGCAACTCAAATAGAGAAGTATCGAAATTCACTGTTAGAGCAAAAATCATGCTTAACAGTTCCTATCTGACTGCCTAATATGCTTTCCTACAAGACTTCATTTTCCCAGCAGCTGTCTCTATCTGAGACTTTTCAGTCCCCTGCAGACCACAATGCAACTCTCCCTTTACCTGAAGAAAGTGCTTCAATGTACAACTGCTTACGAGTCAAATAATTGCTAATGGGGAACCAGAGTTCTCCCAAAAGACAAAGAAATAGGCAAAGACCACTCAAACTGATTATGGCATTTGGAGCTACCATGAAATTTCACTCCTGTTTGAACGTCTATTTTCTAAGACTAGATAAGAAAAAACTATTACAGCAATTCAAAGCTGACCTCTCGCTTAACAGCTGAAGCATTTCACCAGGGGAGTCCTGCATCAAACCATCCACATGGGTAACCTGAAGTGTATCTCTCTAGAAATACAACCAAAAGGAAAGTTGTTTTCCATGGCTAATCGGTACATACAAAGATTAAAGCTTGCTCTGAAGGCCTAGGCCCGTTTGCTGCCAGCTTTTCCACAATCATGATATTCAACCAGAGACCAGGAGTATTTTCAAGAGCAAAACTGTCAAGCACAGAATCTATTTGCAAATCTCTGGGGGATAGTATCAAAGAAGAAACTGCTGCACAGGTTTTGTGAGCTACATGGCTGAAACCGAAACAACTTCCCAAAGGGTCAAGAAAAACTGCTTTGGTTAGGGAGCGATCACTGGCTGAGCCATTCTGTTCAAAGACAAAGACTATGGTCTGGAGGATAAACTTGGGGTGAGGACTCTGTGCTTCAGCCCAGCCAGAGTGAGCGAGCAAAAACGTGGCAGATGAGTATCAACACAGAAAAATGTTAAGGTTTAACATCTGGGGAAAGCAATCTAAACAGCCACATGCAACAACACTAAATTTGGAAGTGGCCTGTAAGTGCAGAAAAGAGCTCTTGGAATTGACAGTCCTCTGAAATCATCAGTTCAGTAACATACAAAAAAGTAAACACACACTTAGTCATCATTTAGAAGGGTATTGAGAACAAGACGGATAGCATCCTTCTGCCACAACAGAAAGCCTTAGTGCACCCATACCTAGCATATTGTGTGCCATTCTGGCCTTATCTTTCCAAAAGAATGTAGTAGAGTTAGAGGTACTGAAAAGGTCAAATAAAATGAAGGAGGTAGAGTGACTGCTCCACAGGAAAAATGAAAATACTTCTTTTCACAAACATTAGTGAGCTTGGAACCATGCTGCCACAGGAGGTGGGGGAGACAACCAAACTGCAGACTGGACAAATTTGTAGCCAGAAGATCCATGGATGCATACTATGAGGATTAGGATGTACCCTCCAACATCTGTACGATGACTGTGGGTACAAGGATATTGTAAGGACCACCAAAACTATTTGGGCTCACTTGGCCTCTGTAACCAGCACCTCCTGCTGCCAGCATCAGGCAGAAGAAGGGGCAAGATGGGCCACTGGTCTGCGGCAAGGGCATTTCTTCCACGCCAGCCGAAGTTACCACCCTGCAAACACATGGCAGGACACTCTTCCATCCACACTCATTCACTCAGACCAGGTCCTCTTCATTTTTTCTAAGCAAATTATTAAAACAAAGGCATATTTATTTACTTTTCATCAATAAATATCATAATGTTTCTCAAAGGTTGTAAAAATCCTTTTAGCCACTCAGCAGGCAGAGACGCAAGCACTGCCTGATCTCCAGAGGTGATAAGTGCCCCTGTTCCACCCACAAGACTCATTAGTAGCAAGAGGTGTTCAGCACCTGTAAAAATCCTGTTCTAATGAATTTCCCAAGGTCACATTGAAAGTCAGAAAAAGAATCAGGAATGAAGCTCTGTCCAGTGCTGTATCAACAAATTTAATTTTCAGGTGTCATCCATTTTTTTTCCTGATATTATGGTCATTCAAGCTCATATTTCACAGATGGACACCTTTTGCTCCAGGCATACACTACTTGATCTATTTTAGAAATCAAGCACAAGATACTCAGATATGGCCAATCCACACACTCGCAATGCAGGATAATGGTATGCAGAGGTCACTTCTGAGCTATTCAACACCACTGCCTACTGGAAACTACTTCTGTGGGTCCTATGCACCCAGAACTGTAGCTAAGGTTTATAGGGCACCTTCACCATTCCTTCTGCGCCGCAGCAACAGCCCTTTTTCCTCTGCGGAAAAAAAAAACAGGGAAGAAAAAGTGGTACAAGAACATAGAGATAAATGCTGAAACCTTTGGATTCAGATGCTTTAGAGCCAGATGGTACCAGTGTTTTGGCAGCAGTGGGACGTTCTACCAGACAGGATTTGCCCCCAAATCTAGATTATGTATCTGAAAGGGCACTCTGGCATATAAAACCCATTCAACAGTATATTTTTACATATGATATAAAACTTCCTTGTTTGCCCCCTTACAGAAATACCAGAAGTCAGATCTTGTCCTGATTTATTAAGGTGAAATTGAAGTGGTATAAGGGTGGCAAAAATTTAGAAGGTTGCTAAGATCCTTCACAAAATACCAGATCACAGAGGCCCATTAGAAAAGAGAATTACAAGTTCTTTGGCCTCAGGATGCCTGACAAAGCTTAATTGCAAAAGCAATGCAAAACAGGCTGAAGGGAGCTGGAAGACAGGTACAAATAATTCCCAATTTTTAAAAAGTATTTTGCAGAATGCATTTATGGTCCTTCACAATCACTTCAGTATCTCAGAAAAAAAATCTGAAGGAAAACAGTAAGGTATCAGTAAACGGAACTGGATTGTTTATCCTCTGGGTAGAAACCCAAGTTTCTCCAAGATAACATGTGATTACACCAGCAGGAGGAGAAAGTCAACCTGAAAAACATCTCCTTCCTCTGAATATCCACAAGCAAATCCACCACACTAACATTAGCAGAAAAAGAAGGGGTGGAAAGGATGTGCAGAGTTAACATTAAATTCTGCCTTTACGTGTTTCACAGCGATGCAGGAACACAGGGGTTCATGTTTCAAACAGGACTGGAAACAAACAGTTCCCGATGGAGTCCTTATGAGCGACAGGAAAAAACAGCACCCAGAAGACAATGTTGACAGAAGTAATGTCAGCAACTGGTCCTTTCACCCTGACAGACACATGAAGAGGCCCCTATGTCCAAACTGGAGGTTTTCTGAAGGAGAAATCTAAAATATGTTTGGATCATTCATATATAGAATACTTCAGGCTACAATCATTCTCAGCAAGAGATGTTCCTTAATACTTGTCTACATCTGTCAGCTCACGCTGATACATACTGTAGTTTTATTTTTATTGATTTTAAATTTTAACAATGTCACAAGTTAATTCACAGATCTTTAGAAGAGACCAACAGTAACTGAACTGTTCCAACATATAACGAACCTACTTCACCAGAAATGAATATCACAATTAGTATATTCATAACTAGTTTTTTATCATTTTAAGCTGCATAAAATGTATGCTTTCTTCTGCACCCCCTCCTTCCACTGGAGAGGCAAATGCCTTGTATTTTCCCTTCATACGAACATCTTCCTACATCTTCCAGGCTTACAATTTTCTATTCCTATAAGCTATTTTTTTCAGGTAATGGTGGTGGTGTGTGGCGCTTTGCTTAGGAGCCAATTCCATGCTAAATATTGATGCGTGGCTTAATTAGGAACTAGTAAAGGAAAATTAAGTGTGGGGAGACTGGATTAACAAAACCAAACAGTGACGAGGCAGAATGTTGACCCAAAAATGCATTTAAAAAATTCTACATGTTTTAACGAGTAATAGTTGTATGCTTTTTAAATCATTTTGTAGCTATGGCTTCCAGTCATGAAAAGATATGCAATCTCATAAAACGTCTGATATTAGCATGCCTCTTCAAGTGCAAGTGAGTTGTCAATAAGACAATTAAGACAACATCAATAATACACACTGCATGTTATTATCTGCTATTCGAAATCGCAGCCTATCCAAAGATCTCTGGAAACAAAGGGTACATCTGACATTGGCAAAAACACTCTCCCACAAGTGAAATATGTAATTCTGAATGTACGCAGTGGCACTGCTACCTGTAAGGGAAAAAATGAATTGCTTTTAAATACAGCATAAATAACTCCTGGTAATGTAAAACCTGGCTCCATAGAAGAAACAGCTACAATAGAAAATTAGCAATCCTGTGCTTAAATCAATCACTTCTATCACATGATCCCAGTCAATAAAAGTACTGAATAAGTGCTATCATTGACCTTAATCAGCCAACAATTGGCGCACAGGGATCAGAAATTCCAGTGAGGAAATCAGTTGTCCCTTGTAAATTTCAGGGTTTGGGGGAACCACAGACGTGCAGTCTCCCACAATACCTTTCTGTCCAAGCCACGCAACATTTTTAACAGGAGGAACGAAGGAAGAACTGAAGCTAAATAAGCAAACTTCCAGCACACTTTTTTAGGTACAAAACTTAACAGGTGCACATGCACTCCCACTTCACAACTGAGAAATACTCTACCCATGACTTCCCACACCCCCCCAGGAACCGTAGCTAAGCATACAATAAAAACAGTCTTCAGTGATTTTACTCGGTGGAAATAACCTATGTGGAAGTGAGTGCGATGAAAATCATGCTGCACAATGATTAATTTGGGCTTTAATCCTGATGTCCCATTTCATCTGAAGTTGCCATTAAGCTCCAAAGGAGAAAGGACTACATAACTGGGACCTAACATTTTTATTTATCCACCTCATAAGCTGAATGTGATTTCAGATTGAACAGAATAGATTTCCCTGTAACTAATAGACCAGATATATTCATACAACGTCCTTTTATCGATTTTACTTTCTTCTACCTATTGGTTGCATTTTCCTTTGAAAAACACATAACTGTCGTTACACTGTAGATGTCCTTTACAATTATTATATCATTCACTGTTTCTTAACAAAAAGTACATGCTTTGCTACAGTGTGCTTTCTAATGAAAGACTCCCCACTACCCTAACTGGAGTCTAAATTGTTAGAACATACTGTACATTTTAGGAGAAACAGAAGAAAATTAGACCCTTTTGGAATTGGTTTGTTTGGTTTTGAAATATGCATCTTTAAAAATCTAGTAAGAGAAAGAAATGGCTAAAGGACAGACTTCATTTTAGACACTTTCTAAACAATAAGCCTATTTATATAACTGATCACATAACGAATTTCTAGGCACTTTATGGAATGAAAAGCTTTTTGCACTGCAAAAGTCATACTGCCCGCAGCTTTCAAGTTTCGGAAAATAAATATTCAAAGGGATGTAGCAATAAAAATATATTAAATATTTTTAACTTATACTCTTCTGAAATTTTACACAGTATCTTTAACCACAAAAATTTTGTCAAATATCTACAAAGGATAAGTATGCGACAACTAAGTGTACTGTCATTGTTTACCAGTTTATTTTTTTAACTTTTCCTTGATTTATATTCCAGGATTTTGTTCCCAAGTTACGATTATGCAAAATACGATTTGTTTTGGATGACTATTTGAATGTTTGCAATTATTTAATACGATTTACTTAACTATTTTGAAACCAAATGATGTGTTGAATTAAAGAAGGTTCAACACTCAAATTGCCTTCATATGCTCATTTTTCAGCATACTGCACTGGCAGCTGAGGGGAGCACATTTTCATTTCTACAGCGTGCATGGTGCTCCACCAGGTTGCACTGATGAAATACGTGATTTCAGAATCTTTTCACAAAAGGACAACTTTCTTTCATGGAATCAACATTCAATTTATCTGTCATTATAGTAGCTACCAGATGAATGCAGGCAGAGGTTAAAAATAAAAATGTAAAAGCTATACTGTTATCTATAAAGCATACACAAAACTTAAGCTACAGCTTACGAAGTATGAGGTAACGATGCAGCTATCGGATTCAAAAACATTTTCAAATAACCAAATAAGCTTGCATGCAGGAGCAGCCTTCAGAGATATTCGTATTTATGCACAGCCAGCTTTCGCCAAAACAGTGATGATCTCAAGTTTTTCAGCTCTTCACCACAACTAAGCCTAAGGGCACAAGAAAGGGGCGAGGTTTATAAAGTAGGAAGTACCCTGACATAACTATCTCTGACAGAGTAAAGCTTCCAGCAGAATCTCAACCAGGTGCAGCCACTTTCATCAGCCAAGTCTGAGATTACTCCCATGCTGACCATCGAGTCCTATGAAAATATGAGTTATCTGCATGCACCACAGCAGTGTTCAGCCACATGCTTTGCCACTGCTGGACATCCTTCTCAGGATTTCAAAACTGTACACGTAGTTACCAAAATTCTCTTAGAACTTACACACATAAATACCCAAATATATTTTGTAGATTTAATTTTTTTAACCTGACTATGCTGTTTAATTTCCTGTTAAAAGGGAAAAATTTCTTTCAGTCTTACAGATGGGACAAGGCAGAAGCCCGGGATTTCTGAGGTGTGCTGGAGAGGAGCTGTGTTAGGACTTTCATCTCTCCCTTTTGGTTTCTACTCAAATCTGTTACTTCTGGTTATACAGTCAATACCAGTCAAAGCAAACTAGTACCCATTGCTCAGACTCAAAACTCAGTTACCAACTGGAACCCACTGCATATTTCCAACTGAAACTCTTAGGACAGTTTTGGAAGCTCAGCCTTAACTGAACATCTCGGGGTTTGGGTTTGTTTGTTTATTTAAATAAAGGAAAAGTTCAGATAAAGGGTTTATGCTCCCTATGTAAGGCAGCCACTCTTGGAAGACCTTAGCTCTTGGTAGTGGAAACTGAGTCACAATCTCAGAATCCCCTTCCAGGACGGAACATGCAAATGCAGTTTAGGAGGTTTCAGTATCACTGAAATCACAGCTATCCCTTTGATACTCAAAATCTAAAATAAGCCTGAGCCAAATACTGCCTTGTCATGAATAAACCAAGCTCAGATACTTAATCAAATTTGCATTTCTGTGTGATGGCACATTTACATTATGGCTATCACTGTGACAGCAGACCATTTAGTCAATATGGCACTGTGAAGAGTCAGGAACTGTTCTGTCTGTAGGTGACAACCTGAGGGACATAAACCCAGGTATGGCCAAGCCAGAACTGACAGCAGGGCTGCCTAGAACAGCATTGGAGAGTGTCCTAGGGCTTGCCTGATCACCTGAAATTCAGAGGCATTTTTCTGGTATAGAGAAGAAGGTGTCAGGTTGTGCCACTGAGGAAAAAAAGTATGTCAGTATATCAGCCGTAGCCTTTTGAGTAGGGAGAGTTTTCTTGGGGTTTCACAGGAATGATGGATGCTACGTCCACAAGGGGAGCAAAGCTGACAATTCTTCAGCTCCTTTCTGAAGATAAAATCTTGGTTCCAGTGAACTCAATGGTAAAAGTCCCCATGACTGAACAGAGCCAAGATTTCTTGTTAGACTATAAAGCCAATTGGGAAAACAGAGGCAAGAATTTTACTTAATCACTCCTGTGCACTTCAATAAGGAGACAGTCTAGTCCTCCCTGTTACTATCAGGGTTCACCTAAGGACAGGGACAGGATTCTTCTCTGTTTTATTTCAAATCATCTTAGGCACATCTTTCTTTTCTTCTTTTCTTCTAACGGGAGAGCAGAAACCCTGAAATCTGGGGGCTTGCTCGGATTCCATCTTCTCTTGGTGGCTCTGTCACACAGATGAAAACGGACTGCAATTTGCTGCATAACCTATGCTGTGCCCCAAGCTGCAGTAGCACTGCATGGTTTTGTGTAAGTGACATGTCACAGTCAATAGCAAGTGTGTCAGCTCACTGACAGGCACGCAACGTGCAACACCATCCTCCAACACGACTCTGCAGCCTCCGCCTCTCAGGGAGAGCGTAAACAAGGCTTGGTAGCAAGGAGCGCCGAACAGGCACTTTATGGGTTTTGTCAGTGCTGTGATATGCAGCTGCTTTGGAAAAGTATCACCCCAACCAAGTGTCAAATGTCACTCATGTTTCCACTGTGACTGCGAACATGGTATAGTGCATAAAAACCAAACGTGCTAGTTAAACTATGTAACTCCTAAGCAGTGCCCTCCATTAAATGTAATTGCATTATCTGACAAATAATCAATGTTCAGATGACACTCAAGAGTCCTAACTGCTAATCCTCGGCTAAAACTACCTGATATTTGCCTTCTTTCTGAAGTTTTATACTGTGCCTGCGCTTCAATATCAGCCCCAAAGGAGAAGCAGCATCACAAATAAGGTCCTGGCTTCCAATATGAATTTGCTAATAGTGCCATTAGAGAGATGAAGAACATAATCTGGTTTTGGACAAAAGAGGTCTCTTAGCCTTTGGTGGGCAGAAGGACATAGCACGTTGTTTATATCATTACTTAGGATATTTAGCATGTTAATTTTTCATTCTGTTAGGCTTAATATTTGGTATGGATCTCTTATTTTACCAGGAGTTCCAACAAAAAGGGAAAGTGCAGTGACTTTGATATCAAGGTCTGCAAAGAAAATTAAAATAGCAAATATTAGTTCAGAACAACCTGTGAGAGCGTAAGAGCTATTTTACATAGCTGTGGACTGCTCTGATGTGAATGCATAGAGGATAGCATTCTCCTGGATACAACAGAAGACTTTTCTCCCGTCCTTTCTCCACCTTCCCCTTCCTCACTTGGG
Source organism: Burhinus oedicnemus (assembly GCA_008921705.1). NCBI lineage: Eukaryota > Metazoa > Chordata > Aves > Charadriiformes > Burhinidae > Burhinus > Burhinus oedicnemus. Next base: position 2,972,888 of record VFFE01008174.1, read on the forward strand.
GCTCCAAGTTGGACCTGCCATGGTCCACAGCCCCTACGTCCTTGATGTTCTACCTCACCAACATGGGAGTAAGCACTGGTACTCAAGCTCCTGCCTAAGTCCTGGCCACGCACTACACATATTTGCGGTCTTCATCACCTGTGTGTGGTGGTATAAAACTCCTCAGAAGTCCTCTGCTTTCCACATTTCCTCTCCTGTAGCCAGTGGGGGCCCAGCCAGGCTACCCTCACAGGACCTGCTTCAGAGACCCAGCTTTGTCAGCTTCAGAGCCAAGAGCGGTCATAGGCAATGGGAATGGCCCTGTCGCTTTGGGTGTCTGAAGTAGTTTTGCTATGGAAAGGGGATGGTGGAACGGTGCCAGCTAGGTCTTGGTGGAAAGAACAAGAAAACGAGAACAGCTTTCCTGCTCATCACAAAGAAGCAAGGTTCTGTGACATGAGCTTAATTAATGTTTACATGAACACTGTATTTGTTTATATTTAATGTATCTTTTTCTAAATGTAATTCAAGACCACAGCTATTCTAACGTAGGAAAAGCAAGTCTTCCTTTGAACCACATTTTTAAAAGAACTACTATTCCAGCCAATTTAAAACACAATTATGAGACTACACATGACTTTTGAAATCATACAGATTATCAATGGGAGCAACAGAGATTTTTAAAAAGAAAAAAAAAAAAGAGGTAATATGGCTCATTGCAGATTTTCAAAACACTGTAACACTTAGCTCCTAAACTAACAATTGTGATCAGAATTTTCCACTGCTTTGGCTTTTCCTAACTTCAGAGGACCCAATTCAGCACAGACTTAAATATATGCTTTAACACTTGACATTCAGTTTTAGCAAAACAACTAAGCACATGTTTCAATACTAGTGATTCCACACTAACTCAGGATCAAACGCTATCACAGAAATGCTCACTGTAAGATCAACTGAAGCAGCACAGGTGTAGTCATAAGGTTGTACCAGTAAGCCTTTGCACTGAACAGCTTTAATTGACATTCTTTACATGTATGCGAACGTCATGTTTATAAAATCTGAAAGACTGCTCGCAAAACAAATGATAAAGAACCACAAACTATTCACAGCTGAAGGAACACACGATCCTCCCCCTAAACACTAAAGAATTCCTAAAAGCTACAGAAACTTTTGTTAAAATACAGCCTTCCTTAGAAAATTTAAACATGTAAACCACAAAACCAAAAATACTGAACATAATAAAAAGATGACACCATTTTAAAGTTTTCTTATTCTTGTCATATCAATTTCTCAAAGATAAGTATATTTCTTCCTTCTGTAGGTACCTTCATATCATGCAGTTGTAAGACAGCCAGCCAAGCATCCTATGAAATACTACAGTATTATTCAGTGTTCTTTACAGTCTCCTTGTGCCCTAGCCAAACTCTGCATACACCTGCTTGTAGAAGGCTGGGGCATCTGTGCCCAGGCAATAGGTGTTTCAGTATGGACTTCAAGCGGAGAGCGGCAAGCCCTAATAGAATAATAGGTACCTGAGTTACCTAATCGAAGGGTTTAAGTGTCGGCAATATCGTTGATAATAAACTAATAAGGTAGAAGAGCCTTCTTCACCTAGATGTCCAGCAATGATTGGACTAAATAAGGACTGAAGATTGTTTAGAATTAATGTTGTTCACATTTAAATACAAATTATCTTAGTAGGGTTTTGCATATTGATTGTGCACTGCTGTTAAGTCCTCTTATTTCTATAGAAATAAATGATCCCTACTCAATATATAAAAGCTGTCCTAGTACTAAATAATGATCTCAATAGGAGGCAAAGCCTAAATGGAAGTAACTGGAGGGGACTAAACTCTACACTCTGCAAGTAGGCGGCTGAGAAACACCTAGGACCCAGAACAAGGTACAAATGACTTCCAAGCCTAGCAGAACATTTGATTTAATGAGGCTAACTTCCATTTTACACAGATGATGCTTTCTGAACAGATCTGTACAAGACATGCACACATGCATCCTAACAGAGGACAGAAAGAGATCAAGAGGCTCCCCCTCTATTTTTTAACTGATTTCCTATTTCAAACAAGAGGACATTATGAAAGGAGGAAAAGTTGTCTTCAAATCCAGCTTGAAAAGGCATGTGCAATACTCCTCCTCGCTTTATCTGCCAGCCCTGTTTCTCCTGACAACATGTTTCCCTAGCACTGTGGCAACCCACAGAGAGACCCTGAGAAAATTTTTTGTAGTCAGACTTCTGCTCTGGTACATATACATGTAGCTGGAAGCGTGCTGAAAGCCAATGCCTTTCCTTTGGTTTGCTGTATTTTGTTCAGCTCTACCAGCAGCAACAGAGAGAGAGGTGGAGAGATTTTTGGCACGTTAAAAAAAAAAAATAAAAATTCAAGGGTATTTTCATTAACAAATCAGAAACTATAAAATTGTACCATGATTTTTTTAAAATAATAAAACATTTGTTCAAAATAAATATAATTAAACCGAGAATAAAAGTACAATTAGTAAGAGATATATGATGTGTCATAACAACAAGCAACAATAAAAACTGTCTGAGGACTTATTTGTAAATCTGTATTTGTAAAGGAGCAACATAAAAAAGAGGGTCTTTCACTCTGATAGGTAGTATTTTATTTGACTCAAATATATGAAACACGTCTTCAAAAGCCCAATCTCCCAACAGAAAATCTCGTCAAAGCAAAGCATACCCAGAAACATAGTCCCTGTCTGATTAAAAACATCAATATCTTCTGAAATAGGTACATGAACAAATGTCATGCAGTTGAAGAATATGGACGAGCCAGACTGTTTTTAGAGAAGCATCAAATCTACTTTAGATGTTCATATCAGCTACAGAGCAAAGAAAACTGTGTTACATTACAGATTATACATGTGTAAACAGTTTTCAAATCCAGCTGTTTTTATTAAAAATGTAAATCATAAATTGCAATACCTTTCCCAATGTCACAGAGAAAGTCTGCATGATAATTTGTTTCTTTCCACAACAGAAGTTATCTCATCAAACGCAAGTTACGTCTAACTTTATGGTGGATGTGAATTCACCGCAAAAGTTGTGTTCGGTAAGTAAAAGGTTAGTAGCGTGAAGTCAGTAAGTTAGTATCATGACACGTGAAGTAGCCAATCAACAGTTGGTGTTTGAAAGAGGCTGGGATATCATGTTTATAAAGCAGTATTTTTTTTTTTTTGCTTGGGTGATGATGACTTCAACTAGAAGCAAGCTAAATTTGATTCATCCAGCTCACACCTGAAAACAAGATACTGAATCATTGACAACTATGGGCCCAGTCATTACAACTTTCATTAAGGTCTTCAATTAGCAAAGTCAGTGGTGAATGTTGATCATAAAAGCACTGAAAAAGTATTTGCAAGCTTGGGCCCTGTGAAATTCATGATTCTCTAAGAGAAAGGCTTTCACTTTTCAAAGGGTACCTGAGGGTCCCCATTTGTCATCTATATGATAGGTTCGTGGTGGCAACTGAGTGACACTGAATGAAGGTAAAAAGTCAGGCAGCGTGGGAAACGGGAGAGGGAGGGAAGCTCCGGGTGCTTGTTTAGGACCCCTCTGTTATTAGTGGCAGAAGGCCCCTGCAGAGGTGCAATGCCTCCTCAGACTACCCGAGTCCGTGTATCTGTAAAGCAGCCATCAATAGCCACAAATTTGGGCTGTCCCCAGAATAACTCTTTGCCACTTATACTGTAAAGCAAAAATAAATTAAAATCCAAACTAACTCAACCCTTCCACAAACATCTTTTTAAGAAGAGTTTAAGAGTCTTCATGCAAAGGGTAATCGTCAGCCAGTATTTTACTCGTAGGATTTTACTGTGGTTAAACTACCAAGGATCTGATTTTATACATTCCTCGTGTAAAATTTCTATGGGAGCCAGCAGCAGCTAAGGTATATAAGGCTTGCAGACATATCCCCAAATCCACCTCAGCTGTAGAAGAAATCTCACAGCATTGCTAGATCAGAGATAACCCAGACCAGTTCTAAATGATTAAGATGGTTTAAGCCAACTACAACAGGTATTTACAAACAGGTTAAGGGTCTGACCTCAGACCTTTGAAAGTCAACTACAAGGTGCTCATGGTTTTTCATGGACTTTGAACCTGCTCCTAAGAAATACTCTGGCTAGTAAAGTTAAAACCATCTTAATCATTTAGAACTGGTCTGGGTTATCTCTGATCTAGCAATGCTGTGAGATTTCTTCTACAGCTGAGGTGGATTTGGGGATATGTCTGCAAGCCTTATATACCTTAGCTGCTGCTGGCTCCCATAGAAATTTTGTACTAGTACTATTATGACAGAGGGTAGTATCTTGCCTATACCTTACAAGTATACATAAAAAACACAGTATAATTTTCAAATCAAATTAGAGAAACACCATTGATGTAGTTTAGATCTTGTAAAAATCAAAGTTGCACAAAAATTGAAGACCAATAAAATTGTTTCCATGATTCTTTTTTTAATCCCATTGAAAACAATTTTTCGTTGTAAACATTTTTGCTAGCCAAGCACTGCAGCATTGTGCAACTGCATGACAGCCAAAGAGAAACTGATGAAAAGCTGACTAGATTGATTTCATTTTTCCAACCAGAGTGAAATACGTAAAAGGAAATAACAAAATGGTGAAGTTATTTTTATATATAAAAAATGTTCACATTTAATAAACTCACATGGAAACTGCACAGCCAATGGTAACCGCTTTTCAAATGTATCTACAGATCCCTTCAGTTCTGCATGGAAACGAAGGTAACAGTGGGTTCCTGCAGCACCTTTCCTCCTCCTCCAGGACCACGGAAACACTCTCTCTGCTGGAGGAGTCAGATCTGAGCCTGCCCAAACTCCGTATCACCCATTCCCTCTCCCCCCTGTGACCTCCCAGGTTTCTGTGTAGAAGTCTGGCAGGGGGTTACTACTGGAACTCAGAGCTATATTTATTCCCTTGGCTCCCATCCATCACTGTTGCAGAGCAGCCAGAAGGGGAACCAACCAATACAGCATGGGATCTGCCAGAGTTGTGCTGCCAGAGAAGTTAAGAATGAAAGACAGAGGAGACAGAAGCTACCAAAATGAATATTTCTGTCTCTAAGGAAAGAAGGGTTTCCTCCCTTTGCGGATCCCCCTTCGACATATTACGACTTTTTTTTTCTCTCCTTTTTAAGAAATCCCAAAAGAGAAACCTGCCAGTTCCACAGGTCTTTTACATCTCACATAACTTTCTTCGTAAGGGAAGAAGCAGTAACACCGCAGTATCCCCTGCACCTCTAAGGCATTTGTTGGCATCTACATGGCATTTCTCTCACCTCACCTCTACCAGATAGAGTGCCATCCACAAGCTCTGCACTGTACACAGGTCCAAGGCGCTTGCAGTGGAAGGGTCTAACCCTGTACCCGTTGCACCTCCTACAGCTAGACACTCAGTGCTCAGGGTTATGTAGGAATTAGTTAATCAATTCTGTTCAAACACATAATCCACTGAACAAAACAATGACAACAAAATTCCGTTTTGAGATGAAAAGTCTTTGGATTGTTAAAACACGCCCCATCACCAACGGACTTTTATAATGATTGGTTTATGAACTTTATGAGAACAGTATAAAGCTAAGTATGGAACAATTTTCCCATATCACAAATACTTTGAAGGTTGCAGAATCTACTCTTGCTTCCCACCAGGACTAACCTGATACCTTTTGCAACTTTTCAAAAGGAAGAGCCAGCAAGGCAACATTAAGAACGTAAATGCTCTCACCACATCACACTCAGCAACACAGGGTACAGGACTCTGCAACACAATCAAGTTAGGCCCAGTCTCTCACATCACCCTTGAGTGCTCAAGCCAAAAGTCAGTCTTCTCCTGATCCATTGAATAAATAAATGATTATTTAAATTGGAATAGCCTGAAGCAGGAACTTAAAAAGACCCACCCTGGAAGAACCAAAGTATGGTTATTAGAGCACTCACCTGGGATGTGAGAAACTCGATTTGGAGAAGCTGATTCAAATCAGATATGAGAGGTACGATCTGAATCCAGCTCTCCAGCGACCCAGGTGCATTTCATAATCACCAGTCCATAATGAAGTGCAGAGATGCAACTCTTTCATTTTGAGCAGAAATTCAATTGTGGACCTGAGAAATCCTTCGCAGATACAGCATGCTGATGCAAACTAATGAACTGGCATTTTTCAAATGCAGTAAGAAAATTCCAGCTAGTTCTGGCCAGAAACTATACTTCTATATTGGGAAAGCACCTAGCATGCCAAAGACACTACCAAAACGAGCAATAGATAGAAATTCTAATCCAAAAGTAGTTGTGGATTTCCTACTGCTCATTTATCTAATAGCATGTCTATTTATCGCGTACATATGTATATAGCTTTGTGTATTCAAGTTAAAAGAAAGATGCTTGAGTATTTGTTCTTTATAACAATCAAGAATATTTTAAAGTATCTGAGCCATTTTAGAAGAAATTTTATGGTAAAATCCAAAGAAGGGAGTAGTTAGAGCAGGCAAGTTTTGTTAGCTGGTATTATGGTACTAATAAAGATGCTGGGTTATCTTCTACTAGTTATTTTATTCGCCCTAAGAAGAATTACACTCCTATGGCAGTATCTCAATGAATCAATGAAGAAGAGATCCCTTAAAAAGCCAATAAATAGCCATTTTATTATACATTTCAATTTTGGGTAGCCTATAACCTTTGCATTTTTTAAACTCCAAAGGTTGGATATCTTTTTGTACTTGAAATAATGAAACAAGAAAAAGTTTAACCAGGATCTCTTTTTGAGAACATCGGGCTTTGCACTGAGTTTACAAACAGTAGAGTTACAAAATGTATTTATACTGAAACTAGGAATCACATGGAACTTAGCTAGTATGGAAGGGAAGTTTTACCTACTGATTCAGTCCTACCCCAACTGAAATAAGAGAAGCAGAATTAGATCCTAGAAATCACATCAAAATCAACCAACTTTTTTCTAATCTTTATCCACTTTCCTCTGAGAAGAGAGACCCATCATTTTCCTCAAAAATGTGGGATATATTCAAACAAAACAAACGTTCGATGAAAAGCAACTCATAGCAGCAGTTTCAAAACTAGTGTTGCTTTCCAACATCAAGTCAACCATCAACATTCAAAAAACTTAGAAGTCATCACATGGACTGAAACCCATGAAAATGTTCATGCAAACCCTTGAGAAATTAAAAAAAAAAAACCAAAACAAACCCAAAGACAGCTTGTCTACATGCAGGGTTTTTTCAGAACTGGGGCAAACACCTGTCAAAAATCCCTGGCCACTAGAGTAGAAGGCAATTTCTGCTTCTCCTGTCAATTATAAACCCATGCCAGAAAAGGCAAGATTTCTTCCTAATTCACTCAATCGACATTCCACTGTCACATCACTCCCTTGAATAAAACTGGTACCAAAACCAAAATTTTGCACTGTCCTGTGTTTTAATGGACCCCTGAAGAAAAAACTCGTGTAGATCTAGAGAGCCAATGTTAACAAATGCATATGAAAATAAAATGTAACCATCCATGCAGAGCTATCAAAAGAAATGTTAGGAAATTAACATCCAGCCCACCATGTTAGCCTTTGTTAATAGAAACCTGACTTTACACCTCCTTGCTTTCTTCACCCTGGCTCTCACACGTTCTTTCTCAAGAAAGAAACCTAGGCTTCCCTTGAACTCATTTATCCTTTCCTTGCTGGTAATTTATTCCATATGTTTATTATCCTTTGCATGAAGTAACCCTGCCTGAGTTTCCTATTTACCCATGGTTTTCTAAATTTTAGATTAAAGGGACCTACCTATATCTATCTATATCTACCACTGACAATGACAAGACGGATGGTAACAATGTCTGCACAAATCTATGGAGACCAACTTACGAGAGTGAAATAAAACAACGTTAATAGAATCTGCTATCATTTAGAAAAATAAATGTAAAGCCAGCCTGGCAACCTAGCACAGTGCTATCGCATGGGTTACCAGGGCTAATTCCCAGATCAGCAGGGGCCAGGACTACGGAGCAAGCAATACACATAGCCCTGTTGTGACCAAGTAGACTGTGGTACTTGATAGCAATCCCTTTGTAGCATCGATGAGCTCAACAGGGCTCACATCCTCCTCACAAAGAACCACAGTGACTGCAGTGACTGAATATCCCAAAGGCATAAAAAAGGAGGAAAAGTTTGTAACACCGCTTATCACAGTTAAAAAAACCAACATAAAAGCAACTATAACGAAATTCACATTAAGGTTGAAACAAACTTATTATAAAAGGAAGAATCAGGACTGCCATTTAACCCTTTGCACCATGATACCATGACCCATTTGAGGTTGATGGCAAGGAAGGCTCCCCAGCACCTCCCTGGATGCCCCAAGGCAGAGGAGGGGCCGTGGGCAGCGCCCCTGCAGCCAACCTCCCCTGCGCCTCCACTCAGGCCATGGGGGTGAAAGTCAGCTCATGCTCTCCTTTTTCTTCCCCTCTCTTGCTTTTCCTGTTCACCAAACTGAGGCAGGGCCAAATTCTCCCAAGCAGCCTTTCACTGGCACTGTAGGTAGCCCACTTGGGATAACCCCTGCCTGATCTGTGCTGATTTCCACCCTCCAGGCAAGCGCTTGCTCCCTCTGGAAGTCCGAGATGCCTACAGCTGGACAGTTTAACACTAATGCACCAAAGCTGAGCAGCTGGTTTGAAGAGGCTAGCTCTGTTGTTTGCCCCACGCTACGGGAGTGCTGTCGAAGCCATCATCATTATTTTCAGGCACTGCTACCTGCAGAACTCTCTGTTAATGTCCTACCACGATAGGCAGCGCTGCTTTTTTCATAACAAAACAAACAGTTGTAAGGAATTACCTAATTTTTGGTTATACGAGTCTCGAATACTGCAGTGCACAATGGAGAAAAGAACAGATACTGAGGCTGCTGTGGCTATTTTAGTTCTGTTTTCTTCATCTGTGTTTAAAAGACAGTCAGATTATAACAAAATTGTTTGTCTTTAATATAGTTCAACTTGACCTGATGAACCCATCTCTTTAGAAAACAATCTCACATGGAGCATTTAGATTAAGACCGCTAAAAAACAGCGACTTCAAAATACTTTCAAGGCCCCATCTTACAATTTTTAAAAAACACAGACAACTAGTCTAATTATAATTACTCCTCTGTAATTCTTTTGCTTTTTTGATGCATCTGGTTATCTAGTAAGATGCACCTGAAAATTAGAGCAAATTTAAATATAAGGGAAAGGTGCCAAATTCAGAATACTGGAAGCGTCTTCCCTCTGGGAGCGTGTTTAGTCACAGCATTGGTGCAGTTGGGCAGCGCCAACCCAAATCCCCCCTTGCTACCCTATTCCTGTGACTCTTTCCTGATCTGGATCTCTGCTACCTCTGAAAAGATGCTCCACATCTCTCACTCACTGCTTGGCTTTATTGCTTAACCTGCAATGAAGGAGTGAAAAATGTCACAGCAGTTATTGTGATCCACTCAGATTCAGACAGACCCTACTCAGTTATTTCACATTAAGCAACAAACATCCATCAGATCATCACAATTTTCACTTGTTTCTATCCAAGGCCAGATTCTGATCAGTGACCTGATCGTAAGAAGTTCGTACTCTATATTCGGCCACACAACTGGAAGCTAAAACTGCACGTCTGTACAATAACCCTAAGATCATCCAATTAAGCATCTCAGAATTATTTTACTTTTACATATTTTCTTTCGGTAGCTCATCCTTTTTTCCTCTTCTGCGAACATCTGTGCCCGGAGTGTCTTCACTAGAGAAATTTGGATTTCCATCTACAGTTGCCAGAAATAAGTTTATTCATGTTTCTATAAAAGAAATAATATATATTCTATTTTTTCATCTATGTTCTCGTTCCCTGAACCCAAATTGCTTGCACCTCTGAAACAGAAACATAAAATGCCTCAAAAAAGATGGGGTAAAGAATAAGGCAAAAAATGCAAGGTGTGAATGAGAGGACAGGAAAATGGCTTTTCAAGATCATACTGCTTTTAGCATTTTGAAGAGCCGATATGCAGCTATTTGGGTATCTGAGAGAAATTCAGAGATTAAAATTTAAATTTACTTACAAATCCTATTAAAACACACTAAATCAGAAGATACTAAAAAGCTTTAATTGTCCTCATTCAAACCAGAAAAATAAATCTATTTGTGGCTTTTCCATTTTTTATAAAGTTCACATAAATCCATGAGCTTTTTTTTCTTTTTTTTTTAGTCAAGGCACTCTAAAAACACCTGTGCAATTCAAAGTCAACTTTAAGCAAAAATCAACATTTGGAAAAATGACATCTACTGATTTTCCTACACTTGATGAAACTTGTGCTTCCTACGGAATAAGCACAGCCCATTTTAATGGACTAGTGGATTTTCTACGTCTGTTCTAATGCAAATCTCTTTGGTCACCTAAGGCTCCCATGGTGGGTAAACAACCTAATGTGTCAGCTTTCTTTCTGTACTGAATATCACAATTTCTGGTCTCAACACTGTCTTCATTGCTGCAAGCAAAACAGTGGTACTGATGTTGCAACTTCCAGGCTACTCTCTTCTGATAATGAATGGGTTGGGTTATTGGCCTCTAGCATGGACAAAAATATGACAATCAGCCTCTTCATTGTATAAAAGTCTACAGTGAAGACAGTGCCAGACAACTTGCTGAGTATTAGAGCTCAGATATGTTCAGAAGTCGAAAAGCCCGTAGGACAATTCCTTTTTCTTCTTTACAATTGATAAAGTCATAGTCAATTTATTAAAAGTGTTTTAATACAGTATTTCCATCCTGGCAACTTGTATCTTCAGGAACTCATTTGCAAAACACAGCTTTAGCATGCAAGTATTTTAGATACTTTCCCTGCAAATGTAATAGAGAGACTAACCTTTCTTACACTGCAGTTGTTAATTGTCATCATTTGAACAGCAAATGAAAACAAAGTTTAAGCCACTGGCACTTTAAAAAAAATCGTATTAAATCTCATTTACCTGCAGTGATAGAAATTCAAAGTCACAAGCAAAATCAGAAGACAGAGCAGATATGAGAAAGGAAGTGCACCCAACTGCAGGGTTTAGCAACTGTATCAAGACTCTCTTCTAGTGCACGTTCTGAAACAGCAATCGATTCTCTAAGCACTTGTTACCAAACTGGAGACATTTTCTTTCTACAACATTCTGAAAACTTTAAACAACTCATTTATGATTCTTCTCTTCAAAAGATTAGCAGCACATCCACTAGGCGATGAATTAAAAATAAAATCTAAGAAAAAGGATAGAACAGACTAGGACAAACATCTCAAGCTATTTACAAATATTTTTGTAATGACTAGAAATCATAGAGCCCTCTTTAGCTAACTTAAAAAAAATAATAATAATAAAAAAGACCCCAAACGAGGCAAAAAAATGCATCAGCTGTTGACTGCACACAGGGCCTGATTTTCAAAGCTGCTGAGCACCCACAACTCCATCTGAAGTCAGTGGAAGTGATGAGTGCTCAGCAGCTCTGCAAATCAGGCCCAAACTGTACAGGGGTCTACTAGCAGCCTCGCAGAAGCGTTATTCAGGGAAGGGGTTTTGTGGCAGAAACGAGGTTCAAAGTAATCTGTCAAAGAAGTGCTGCTACATTCATGAGTCGTAAAGCTAGCTAGCTCTCATCTATGGGAAAAAAGTTAATTCATAGGGCTCATAGGGCTTGCATTTGTCAAGGAGCAGGACGTCAATGCTATCATTATCAGGCAAATCAGCCAGGCGTTTAATGGTAGAATCAGGAGACATTTGCTCTCCACTATCAGAATGACATCATAACTAAAGCAGCCTTCGGCGAGGGGGGAGAGCCGGGGCAAGGCTTGGGCTGCACGCAGACTTTGCACTTCTGCTCGGCTCGCCCCACCGATCGCTGCTCCCCTTCCCCAGGAGGCAAGGCTTTCCGCTGCCTTCGCTCCGTAACTTTGTCCTCGCAGCATCTGAAACACCAGCATCTGATTTTACAAAATACTTTTAAACCTGCCCGATCCAAAACTGCGATTTTGTAAGCCAGCCACTCGGTTAGGAGGGGATGGGGTTTACATATAATCTACAAATTCACTCTCAAAATTTCTGGCGTTTTTAAATACTTCACTCTTCTTCATCCTCCATCAAATGGGGGATGCACACACATTAAAAAACTAGTTGTCTCTGTGATTTAAGAAGCAACAGCTTAGTTAACTAAGTCGATTTTCAAGCGCACACAAACACATACACACACAATCTTTGAATATCCTGAACTATTTAGTGATCGTCTATTCAATGATCAGAAACGTAACAGCAATACACATAGTCCTTCCACAGCAGCTGTAATTATACGAGTCAAACAGCACGAATTACAAACTGTTAATCTATTTTCTTTCAAAATATCACTACAGGTACACAGGCACGGTACAAAAGCCTCACCTTGTATAAGAACTGTGAGGGAAAAAGTTATGAAAGCAGACAGAAAACCTAAAATCCCTCAGGCTACAAAAAAATCCCGCTATTGAGAAATAACCCAAGAGACCACATAGGGAATGTACAGCTTTCAGAAGCACTTCTCATCTTATTTGCACTTAACCTATTGATGTACTTATGCAGGTCACTTACTTTTCGGATATGTTTGAACCCTTTATAATCATGCAGATCGCCGCGGTTTTCACTTGGGCTTTTGTATTTTTGGTTTGGTTTGTTTTTTTGCAAACAAGTTTCATTTAAAAAAGATCCAATTATGCAAATCTGCTCCCGGATAGGTAGTGAATATTCAATATAACGGTGATACTGTAATACTTCAATGCAACGCACTGTACTGGACAGATTTATGAGGCAACGTCACTACTACGCTCTGGTCCTCGCTGAAGCATCTTGAAGTTAATTAAAGCTGCAATGTCCACTTTTCCAGCCACCCTCCTCATTCAGGTTTACTATTTCAACATCAAACCAGCAAGGGGGCCTCCCCCCTCTCTCCGTACATTTAAGCAGCCTTCCACAGTCAATGAACAATGAACAAAGATTTGAGTGATAGGAGGGGGGGGAGAGAAAAAAATCTCCACAGGAATAATCAAATCCGGTTTAAACAAGTAAAAATATAGTTTCTAATATTAAACTAGAAAAGAAAACATTCTTCTCCAAGCGAACGTGCAGAGGCGCTTAGCCAACCCCTCCAGAAAGGGTCTAAAAGCAGCCAGTCCTTTTTATTTCGAGCAGTGAATGAGCCCAAACAAGGCTTCTAAACTTAATTATGACACTTAAAATAGTCTTTTTCCACATAAGCGGGTAGGCTCGCCGCTGCTATCTGTATCAACCGGTCAAATCAGCTCAGCAAACACGGCCCCTGTTGGATTTATTTTAAACTGCACGGGCGGGGGGGCGGCGGCGGGGGGGAATGCACAGCCCCGCAGAGCGCTCCAGCCGCGGGCGGCCGGGCAGCCGCGCCCGCCCCGCCGGGCCCGCGCTCCGCGCCCCGCGCCCCGCGCCCCGCGCCCCGCGCCCGCCCCTGCCCCTGCCCCGCCGCTCCGCTCCGCTCCGCACCGCTCCGCGCCGC
>VFFE01008174.1:2986486-3013986 GCA_008921705.1 Burhinus oedicnemus
CCCGGGGGCAGCGCCGGGCTCCACAAAGCCCCCCTTCTTACCTGCTCCCGAAACTATGCAAAGTCTGCTTCTCCTCAAAAAAAAAAAACTCCCGGGGAAACCTTGGTGGACAGGGGGACCGGAGCATCAGTCACCGCTCCGGCGTTTAAGAGAAGTAATCAGCGATAAAGTGACGTTGATCTGCACTGTAACCTTGTGGCGTATTTAATGTAAATAAGCCAGTTATGTTGCCAATCGCATGCATACAAACACATAAAGGTCCTCAGCGTTGCATTTTGATTCTTTCCATTAGAGCCGACTTTATTTACATACACTATTTAGGGGATCATGATAATTCTAAAACAATACTAGTGCCAAATGATTATGAAAATATGATTTTAATTAATCACGTAGTAGGCAAGGAAATTAGCATACGGTAATTAAACTTAGAGAAAAACGTCATGGAGGTTCTCTGCCTTATGGGTTCGGAATAATCATTAAACGATGGGTTTTCAGGACTTAATTATCAAACAAATAACTTTTTTAAAGCAACTTTACAAGGTTTATCCGCAGGGCAACGATTTAGTAAATAATATATAACCAAGCAAACAAGGTGCAAATGTGACTGGTGAAATAGGTTGTGTTTCTACAAAGCAGAAAGGGGGGGGGGGGGAAGCTGAATAATGCAATTATGGATTCTGTGTCCCATAGTTGACAAAAGCATGGTGCCTCAATAGACTCTTTGTTATGGGATTATATAATGATTGTGGTGTAATTATGGGAAAAAAGATTTAGTAATAATAAAAAGTATCAAAATACACCAATGAGCAGCTTGTTTTAAAGAAAAGGCTTGCATGTGACATTAGGGGCATGTTAATAACAAAAAGCCAGGATCCGAAAGGGTTGACAAATAAAAAAGACTGTGATGCGCATGATTAAGAAGCGATGGAGACAGATTGATTATTCAAAATGCCGAGCCACAGGGACACTTAAAACATTGATTCAGGTAAGACTAGTTTCATCTTGACTGAAATGAGTTCCCTGAAGATGACTGGCATACATTTTAAATCAGTTTACTACATAAAAAGCATAACATCACAAGCTGAAACCTTCTAGTTAAAATAGGAGTCCAAGGGAAAAAAAAAAAAAGTTTATGTTTGTGGCAATTCCCACAGGGACTATGGAATTGCAGAGGAAGAGGTATAGGTTAATTTAGCTCTTCCTAAACACTGGACTTAAGTGTACCCATCTTTTCTAATCCCTAGCCTCTGTTTCTGGATGCCGTGGTCCAATCCCACATCTGCAGGTTATGGGGGTAATATTAATAACCCTAAAGGTGCAATAGGATGGCTTTTTTTCTGGAACTGCAGTAAATTAACTTTCTATAAGAACTGAAAAATTAGCGAGATTTTTCCAATTGATTTTAAGTGAAGTTTATAAATAGTTGTTCAGAGCTATTCAATGTTAAAAAAAAAAAAAAAAAAAAAAAAGATTCCCATGCCTATATGAAAAAGTTTAGGAATTCACTCTGCATTTTCCAATTTGATGTGTCTGAAATTCTCTTTGAACAAATTCCAAAATACAAGTTTTTTCTATAGAAATTAGCATAGCAATCACATCAATAATATCACTATCTCTATGGGAATGATAACTGGAGCAGTGGGGGTGTTCTTTATTTCAATTCTTCGTGGATCAACTGATTATATTCTGTCTTCTTTTGAACTTGTTATTGTAAGTCAAGTGATTCTTTATAAGTGACAGCCCTGACAAAGAGACGAGGATGGGAAAGCAGGTCGAAAGGAAGTCGCCATATGGACTTTAAAAAAGGCACTTTTTAAACAAGATAATGGGGAAATGGATGTTGCCTTTTAACCCTGTCAAGGCTGAACATTATTAGCAGTCTCATAAAAGAATGAGCTATACCTTTTTTTTTAAATATCAGATTTCACCTTATGATTTCCATGACCTAGGGCTTCACAATACAAACCACATAGGAGGTGAGGGCATTTCAGAGACAGGGGCCAAATCGAGCACCTGGGATCACTGGCGAGCAGGAGATTTCAGAGCACCGCACAAAGAGTTACAGAAGAATGAGAACTCAGGAAAACCCCATGGTTCTTTTTCCTGAGACAACGATAAGAATATTGACTAGAGATAGGTGAAATGGCAACTGACAGCAGAGGAGCTTTGGACATCTAACTGGGATTTCCTGTTCCTCTGGCGTAAGTGCATGATGCTCAGTTAATGACAACGAATGGAATGAAAACGAAGCGTGAGCATGAGGGCTTTGGCTCTAATCCTTGAAAAAATTCAAGTATTTATCCTCCCCTCTGTTCTGGAGGGAACAGGAATTTCCCTCCAGAAACTTTCAAGTGGACAGTGATTAAGAACCATCTCCCAGGAAGCTGAGATTAAGTACTCGCTAAACTGAGGGCAGAGCTGCGGTCCACCACTGGTGAATGTCCAGTCAATTCTATTTTTTTCATAGTCAGTTGGTCTAGATGACCATTCAGCTCAACTCTACAGGAAGAAAATGTCAACCAATGACTTCTCAAAATCTGGAAGAGCAGGCTACTACGGCCAGGCAATGTTGCTGTCAGAGGAAGATACCGCTAACAAGACTGATCAAAACTCTTTTACCCAGGGCCTCATAGACATGAAACTCTTTTCCCCAGGGCCTCATAGACATGATTATTTGGGCTGGGATGGCCAAGCCTTCCCAAAACACACCCTGAAGTGATAATGCAGGTCCATGAGCTGAGTACATGCTGAAGACAAGAGACCTCCAAATTTTATTGACTCAATGGCAGGCTCCAGCACCTAAGCAGTGTATACTGGTTAGATGGGATTCAGAAGATCTCAGATGTGAGCTCAGGGAGATGTTGCTCCAACCTCTCCCAGAATCCATAATATTCCCAGACACCGTCAGCACTTTTATAGTTCCCTCCAGTATTCCTTCCTGTTCCTCCCCATCTTTTCAGTGCTGTTCCTTTTCCTCCTCTTGCATTCTGAGAGGTCTTTTCTCTTCAAAGCCTTCATGTCCTCTTAAGTGTCCCCAGCTATTTCTCCAGCTTCTTTGGTTGATTTTACTCCCTTCTGTACCTCCTCGAGTAGGCAGGAATACATTGCTGCTTTTAAACCAGGCAAAAACACTACAGAGGAGAGGGGGAAAGAGCAGGAGAGATATATGTTGTTTGCCTTATTCTGCAAGGTTCTTGCACTGTCTTGGAACATAGTGGGCACCTTCTCAGGGAGTGGAAGCTATCAGCTACAGACTTGCCAAACCTCAAAAAGTAGGATGAAAGAAAATGAGAGCTGAGTTCTTTGGCCAGGCAACATTACCTTTCTCCGTGATTTCTACCTTTGTGGAATGAGCCTTTTGAAAGATCTCACTTCAGACAGACATAAATAAGAGGGAAGAAAATCCCAAATCTCACAAGCTTGATGAGTCCAACGAAAAGCCCAGGTTGGAGGAGTATTTTATGAGGCTTTACAAAGAAAAGTAGCAAAAGACAAGTGGTCATACAGTAATTTACACAATGGGTGAGGGAGAAACGTTAGCTTTATATATTTAAATATTTATAAGTTGTTTGCTTTATGAGGAAGGACTGAGGAATAATCCTGCCTTTGTTCTTAAAAAGTGTGATCAGCATTTCCTTCCTACAGAGAGGTGATAAGCAACTGGGCATTCTTTTAACAAAGGCTGCAGAAGCCCATTGAAAGCTTAATGCCTTTAGGAGGGGGTCTCTTTTCTGAGGAAGAGCAGAACATCAGGTCTTTAATATTGATAAGGAAAAGCACATAAAAGGAATCATCTAATAGCAGGGACTTTAAATAAGGAATTTCAGAAAACTTACAGTAAATGTTTCAGCAAACTCTGGAACAGGTGGTGCGATCTACATGGAAGTCTGAGCCAGTGAAAACACAAGTCATCCAGCAACAAAGTCGCTGAAGCACGGTTCAAGAAGACATAAATAAAACACTTTCACAGGAAAAAGGGAAACCCCTTCCAAAATGCCTCTTACAAACATGGGGGTTTCCTGGGCAGAACCCCAGCAAACTGACACGGTAGATGGAGGTTTTCCCACTTGTACAGACAGTGTAAGAAAGCTTCCTGGAAAAAGGACTCTGAGATCCCAGCTTTCAAAACAGACCAGAGGCAGAACCCATTTGAGAACAAGCTGTCTGTTTCCCAGGGGCCATGGCCAAAATAAGTGTCTCTGAATGGATTTGATCAGCAAAGATTGTATATACAAGGATTTGGTAGTAGAGGTAATCAGAATTTGTTTTAAAAAAAATGGGGGTTTTTAGGAGATAAATCTGCAACCTCAATATAGCAGTCAACTATCATTGAGCCTGACACCACAAATAAGTTGCATGGGTCAACTAAAAGCATATACTAAGGCCAGGAATCTATGCTGACCACTTCTTGTGACAAAGTCATTGCAACAATTCATCAAAACACAGCCACCAAGAAAGGATCCAAAAGAAAGTACAAAATGGACAGCAGGAAGATGTGCAATGGAAGTAACATCTGAAGCGGGGCCAGTGTGGAGGCGCACCTCCCTCTCACAGCGCTGGCAGCGCTGACCCTTTTCCTTTACAAAACAAGGGCAAAACTGGAATGAAGAGAAAAAGTCCTTCAAAGTATTATTGAGACTGACAGACCGGTAGATGGCTTTGGAGCTTTCTATGGACAAAAGTGGTCACCTTTGTATTTCTATAGAACATAAGAAGCTGAGTAAAGTGGTAAAAAAGAAAGGTTCCTTTTTTTTCCCCAAAGCGAAAGACATTTTTTACATTAAATAGTGAACAATGTTCTCAATAGATCCACCTAGTGGAACTGAGCAAATTCTGCTTACAGAATAAAGACACAGCTTTTATAACCCCATGCAAGACATATTTCTGTGACTGTCTCCCATTCAGCACAACAGGGGCTCAGATATCCTCCGAAAGAGCAAGAGTGAAAGGTGCAGTACGTCTCAGTACAAGCACAAGATCAGGAGACAACTGTTGCTCCAGGATTGAAACTTTAACATTTAAATTTATGTGAGATTGGTATAGCGGGTCTATTTCACCAGCTGTAATCAATAGGAATTACGATTGACCAAGAGCAGAAAGTGCTGGGAAAAATATCCAAAAGAATAGCTGAACTTCAACTTGAAAGTACGTTAGCACTGACCTAGCTCTTGGAGCAAATTCACATATAACCAGATTTCAGGGTGTCAGACCTCTTCAGGAGCTATTTAAAAGACACAGTGAGATCTTATCTCTGAGATAAAACTCAAGAAAAAGTTTTTTGGGTAAGCGTTTCCTCTTACTCAACTAACCTAACCAATATACCACTTTTCACCACTTTCCTTAAGCTTCTCCCATTTCTTTCCATCCTGGTCCCAAAGATCACAGCAAACCCTAGGCTTCTAATGATTATAATCTCGTGGCTCGCCCCAGCACTCAGGCTGCTTTCCCTTATTGATGAACACCAATATTCCCCACCGGCTGCTTTGATGGATCCCCTGTTCCACCCCAGTGCTCCCTTTCCTCTGCTGGTTGCAGGCAGCCCTGCCCGCGCCATGCAGCCCCGCCTGCACCTCCGTGCTGGCACAGGGGCTGCCCTCCCGGCTGCCTCCATGATCGCCTCAGACATTGCCACGTTTACCACGTTCCCAGGCGGTAAATACCTCACGCTTTGTGGGTGCCAACAGCAACGAACGCTGCAATGTATTTGATGTTTGCTGAACTGTAATACTGCCTCATACACAGCTGCTTCAGTAGGTGCCGGTGTCTGGCAGAAATACCTTGTTTCCATCGGTTTGGTGACTGGGGCTGAATGAAGTCTGGGATATTTTGGGAGGATCTTAAGGATCAGAGGTCCCTGGCAGACCACGAGCCACCTTTGGGGAGGTTTTCCCACATGATTCAGCGAGCAAAGGCGTCCCTCCTCAGTGGCCCAGCGCACAGGCTGTGCTGTGAGGCAGCTGCCAAGATGGCGCCTCCCCACCCCAGGCAAGCCCAGGGGGCAGCTGCCCCCCAGCCAAAGCCTGCCCTCTGGGCCTGCCAGGTTGGCGCCGCTGTCCCCACAGGCTGGGCCATGCCAGTGCCGGGGCTGTCCCCAGCAGCAGCGCCTCACAGTCATGACAGCCAAGAAACACTGCCACCGCCCTGCCGGTGTGGGGAGGGAGAGGATTGAGAGGCTTGGGGTCAGGGCAGAGCTCACCCGCAGCTTCACCTCAAAACACAGCCATCCTTGCCCTGCCAAGCTGAATCGTGGCTCCCTGCCCTCAGCCCCCAGAGGCATGATGGCGGCACAGCCGGCACAGCATGCCTGAGGCCCCTCGCCTCCTGCTCCCGCCTTCCCCCAAGAACACTGCCTGGGGGGATATATAACAGGCTCTCCTTAAAAACAATAATAATCCTAGAGCTCATATTAACTGCTGCTGCTATGCACATCTGAAAAGCCACAATTTATGCCCAGTGGGTTGTTGTGCCCGTACCACAAACATCAGCTATTCAGTTCAAGCTGTAGCAGCCCACGGGCTTTCCTGCATCTTCCCCACCTCCGCAGTCTGCAGCACGGCTGTGCCCGGGGAAGCCGGGGCACACCGAGCCGCAGAGGGTGCCCCAGCCGGGCACCGGTAGTGGGAGGGCAGGGGAGAGCGGCGGGGACTGGAGCTGGGGGAGGCGAGAGGTTCGGCGTAGCCCAAGCGAGCATGGTGTGGTACCGGTGCCCGGAGAAAATCTGTTTGGTGTTGTTGCTTTGCCTCCGAGAGTTGCTTTTATCATTTCCAAATAACACTTATGTCTTCATTTTTTTTCTTTTCTCCTAACTAGCATTAATGAAAATGCTAGTCTCTTTTTGCTGGTTTTGCCCACTTGGCCACGAGTTTTGCCGCTGCCCCTGCCCCTCGAGAGGGTCACTCTGTATGTCCAGGTACACCGGCATAGGACCAAAAAAAGCTACTAAAACTGATGCCTGAGAGTATGAAAAATAATTTCCTGGAGGGAGGCACTGCTCTGCCTTCTCCGTCCCCCGGCTTTGCCATCGGGGAGGCTCCAGCGGCAGCGTGGCATCTCCTCCAGCCTCAGCTGGCTGACACAGAGAGGGCCAGTGCCAGGCGAGCATGGGGACCGTGCTCACCCGCTGGCAACGCACCATGCTGCGCCGCAGGTTCTCTTGCAGGGTTGCTTTCTGAGACCACTAATAAAGCGGAGAGGACTATCTCACATCCTCACAGGAGACTGGACACTTGAAAGTGATTTAGGCAATGTCCCTGGAGAGCTGCAGAGGCTCTGGGAGCAGGACAAAGGACTGCGCTGGCTATGATATGTATGTGAAAAATATACATCAATACAGAGTGACACCAGTGCAGAGCAGAACATCTGAAAACTGATGAAGTGGAGAGCTCTCTGTGTAATGCAAAGCACCTGAATGATGTGTGTACACACAAAGATTTGTTCAGCTCTGCTCATATCCAGCCCTCTTGGACAGTTGGATTTGATTTGCCATTTTCCTGCCAAAATATTGTTGCTATACCTCAGCACCTGGCCTTTCTTCAAAGAAATTGCGTATGACTCTCCTGTCCTCACCTAAACCAGTCCAGAATATGAGTTCAGGAGAGGTTAAAGGGACTATTTTTAATAACAAACATGTTTCTAATAATTTAAAGCCTCAAAAATAAAGACTTCTTGTTGCTTTCAAAATTTCCTCTGCTTCCATAATTCTGTTCATATATAGCTGTTTCCCCACCTGTTTCTATCCATCCTTGAAATGAAGACTGCTATAATCAACATACTAGCGTAGAATGAGAGGGTCACACGACATGAAACCAATTAACTCTGTCTGCACAGCCAGCAGAGGGAGGCAAAGAGTATAATTATTTCTGCTTACATAATTTTAAACAGAATTTTAAGGATTTCTTAACCAAGTGCGAAACTGGTTTCCTAAAAGGTGATACTTTAAATGGTTGAGCATTCACCACTCCTTCTAGCTCTATGTATTTCCTCCATGGAGAATAAAAAGTGTAAACAGGATGGAAACTTCCGAGTTAAAAATTAAATGATGGAAGAAAAAGTGGGGAGTGAAAGGGATGAAAGCAAAACCCAGGTATTCTTATGCCCTACAACTTAGCAATAACAAAAAAAAAATGCAAAACAAGGCTCCTGATTTTCTAGTTTGATAGGAATTCTAGGAGAGCCTCAGACAATTCAAACAACCTACCCATTTTCCAGGAACATTGCAGGTTTAGGGCTCTTTTTTTCTTATTATTCCATTTCCTCTTTATGTTGGATTTAAGCTTCAACTGATGCTATTTACGAACGTCATTTTAACATAGAAGTTACAAACTGGAAGAGGCCTCAAGGATCACAAGGCATGAGCATGTATGGCCATGTTGTTTTACACCTCTTTAGCCAGGACTTGTCATTCTGAAGTCCTACAGATGTGCTAACAGCTGCAGAGGTGGGTTAGGAGCTGGAGCTGCCCGCTTGCTGGAGCCATGCCAAGGAAGCATTGCACTAACGAGGGAGGAATGGCTGAGACGGGATAGATCTCAATTCACAAAGAATGGGAGCCACCGCATGGGGTAACCTGCCGTCCCCATAGAGGTAGTTTGCATGGGGCTTCTGAGCCCACACTGCCAAACTACATTTGTAAAAAATGCAAGGTTTTTTTCCTGTTTCCACAGTAATTTAAGCTAGAAGTAAATTCTCAAAAGCAGAATGATGCACCAAGCAAAATCAGTGAAGCTCAAAGACTGTGCAAATTGCACAGAGGTGTGAATAGGACTTGTTATGTCTTTTTAGGCATCAAAATATACCTATCAATGTGTTTCCAACCAAGCTCACAGGCATTTTAAAATGTGCTGCACCCTTTACCTCTTCTGTGCCCTGTGCTTGGACTAGTCAATATATGAGCGGCAACATAGGTTTGAGGTATGTCTTTGTGCAAATGGCCTTCTGCAGTCTGGGTTTTGCAAGCATTGCACTACTGTAATTCATTTCCAGAATATGGCCCACTGGGCAAAACCTAAGTTACACTAGTGAAAATCTTGAATAAACCCTTGGAAGCTAAAACTAATCACTGCTTTAGAAATCCAAAGGTGATGAGCTTATCTGGTTAATAATAAGCTTTTTAAGAAAAAGTTATCAATCTGTATTTAACCAATAGACGGGAACTGGTTCAAAAAGAGTCTTTCCAATCCATCAGGTAATGAATGCCTATTAAAAAACTATAAATAAGCATTCACCCGAGAGCTTGGAATGGCACTTTGAGAGCCTTTCTGGTCACTCAGGTAAATAATGAGTTTTATATAACCTTTCAGCAAAGATTTTTTTTGTAAATGAGGAGATGAAATGCAGAAAAGCTTCTGATTAATGTTAAAGTTGGGGTACAAGCCAATGCACAACTGGGAATTGAAAGTTAAAGCTGGCATTGTTGTTCACGCACATTGTTTCCTCTAAGGGCTCAATGTTAAAGACTCCGTTGTCTTTACTTCAACTTGCTTATGATGGTTTCAATTTAGGATTTTATTTATATGTGACATTTGCATTGATGAGTATTTTGTGCATTATCTGTTCACACAGCAGCCACTAAAGTCAATAAGAATTGTAGAGACGGACAGAATGGAGGCCCCTAACGAATGTGCAGTCACCAGTGAGAATGACTACAGTGGTCTGTCATCACAGTCCCATCAAATCTGCAAGCACCATGTTTGCTCAAATCTTAAGATAAAGGGAAAACCAGTCCAAAATAAAAAAAACCTAAAAACTTTCTGGTATCTCATTCTGTCGATATTTACTACTCTCCAATAAAATCACTCTTAGCAAATATTTTGAGCTTTCTTGATGACTAAGAAAAAATATACCCATAAAGAGATCCATCAATTATCTTAAAATCAGATAACCTGGCAACCAGGATATATGACAAAATTAAATGCAAGCCCTTTGCTGGAAAGCAGTACAGTCCTCCCTAAAGAATTGCTCATCAGCTGTCCTCAACACCTAACACCCTAGGACAAGAAGAGAAAAATGGGTTTCAAACCCTGAAGGTTAACAAACTTCATTTATTATATATTCAGAGAATGAAGATTCTGCTACAGGCTCACGGATGAAAAGGCGAAACTTCTCCCAACTATAACCATGGCAGTGTTTCACGATGAGATAGACATTTGAAAAGGCGAAAATGCAAACCGAGAGGTGAAAAAAAAAGTATAGTGTTTGTATTCAACAGAGATCTTTCCTGACCCTCGTGATTCTAAAGAAATATATCCTTCCAATTGTTCCATATTGTGTTAAAACATATTTTTTGCATTTATTAATAATTCAAACATGTTGTTGTTTAAAAAAAAATATTCACATCATGTGTTCGTAGTTTCCATATACATATGTCAAACTTTATTTTGTTTTACCGTTATAATCTATGAATGGATTTACCCTTTGTTTCTGTTTTCAAATCTCTGAGGAATGTTTGATTAGGTAGGAGGGTTTGTTTTATGCATTACTTGTTCATCATTGCACAAGTGCACAGGCTAAACAAAGTTGGCATACTTCATACTGATTGGTGGAAACAGTGTAGTTAAACAGTGTAGTTAATACAAGGGAATGAGTAATTTCTCACCACAGCTAATCAGCTGCACAATAGCTATGTATCAGGCAGCGCCGCTATATATCAAAAATGCATTTTAAGGTAGCTTGTAGCATACATGATTATCTAGTAGTATCTGTTACAATCATTTCATATTAGCACACTCCTTCTGTATTTATTTAATAAAACGAATCTCGTGTGCAGCAATCTATATACATAACTGGCCAGAATACTAGGAATTATCAAGTTAATGGCAAACCTAGGAATGTTCTAGCTGGTATATAATGGAAGATATGTCCAGGTTGTTCCAATTTAACAATGTCAGGTGAAAAAGAAAAGCAAGAGCACTGAAGATGACAAAACAGCTTCTGCTGCACTGAGGAACTTAAATCAATTTCGTAATTCTATATCTATCACTCTGTACATCTATAACTACGAAATAACAAGATAAATACATTGTAATATTATTTACCAGATGTCTTCTCCATTAACGCTTTTCCATCCTTTTGTGATGAGCTGTACTTTGTTATGACTTGTAAACCTGTCATTCCTGAGGAAAGTATTTTTAACAGCTCAACCTCAATACAAGTTCAGAATGGTATCCTTCTGTTAGAAAACAAGGTTGGGTTCAGTAGGAGTTAACATTAACAATTCAAGAGCCTGCAGGAGAAATTAGAAACATGAGTCCTCTATAATGATGATAAAATCAAACTGGCAAATAAATGTATTCTCAAATGTCATAGTAAGAAAATGGATGAATATATGCAACTAAAATGGTCTCTTAAGTTTCAAGTGCATGGCCAGGATTCTCAAGAACTTGCTCCTAAATAGAAAAAGCTGAATTAGAAATCTATCAAGTAATCTCTCTACTGCATATCCGCGCATGTAATGCAAACTTCGTGAAGTCCACAATTTCACCCTACTAGACTAATCCAAAGCCCACTGGGATCTATTCCTCTGAATTTGATGAGTTTTGGATCAAGCCTTTTGAAGATAAGGAGTGAGCTGGAAACAAAATGATGCCATAAATCAGAATAAGTGGTACAGAATTAAGTAGTACGAAATATAGCTTTCAGTAGTATATTATGCTAAGGTTATAAAATAAAACAAAACAATGCAAGTATTGATGCATAAACAGTAAGGAGAAAGATACATGAATATTTGTGCTGTTAAGGAATTAGTGAAATTGCAGCGCTTCACTTTCTTAAAAAATATAGGCTCTATTTTGATATTCACACTTAAAGAAACACTTTGACTCTGATAAAACCAAGTGGATAATTAAAAATTATAATATTAATTGTACCCTTAACATAGATAAGTAAACTTGGCAAGAAAGTTTTAATGAGTTAAACTGAAAAGGCAATGTCTAAATTAACTGAGTAAATTGGCAAAGGGAAATTTATTGTATATACTGACCCCTTTAACTTGTTTTAATGTCTGAATTTGAACTACATAGATTAGTTTTCATTACATGATACATTAAATTATAAGGATAAAAGAATTCCTCTCAGAATCTGCTTTCTAGGACAGGTAACAGTGCTTACAAATTAATTGTCCTGTAATATGTTATCATAGTAACTTGAAATCCACAGATTCAGTAGAGATTCCTGAGGGAAATGCCAGCTATTGGAGTATCTTTAGAAAGTCAACATAAAAGACGAAAACACAATCACACTGAACTTTGTTAAAAAAGCAAACGGTTCCACAGCATAGTGCAGCTGTGGGAACTCCCGGTACTCTGGAAGACATCGGCTCCCGCGAAGCACCTCTGCCACGTGCCACAGCCCACAGGTGTGGGGAGGGCGGCGTCCGGGTGCACGAGTACGTCTCAGATACACGTGTGGGGAAGAGCCGTGCTGGAGAAGCTGAAATGGTTGATCTGCCGTCATCTGAAAAGATGCTACACGCTTATGAAAAGTGCACGGCATGTTCCAGAACAACTTTTGGATAAAATAATTTACTACCAAATCTTGACTCAAATAACTGTGACGTAAAAGCCAACATAGATGTCTACCCCATAGGGAGCTGTCTGACTGTATCAGTTTTTAATGTATCTTTCTGTTAAATCAAAGATCCAAATGCTAAATCTAGCACTGAGGGACATCAGGGGAATTTGTGACATTCCTCAGAGGACTTGCTGTCCATAAACTAATGAATGGATAAAACCGATCTCAATATTTAGTTTCTCATTTGTGACAAATATAATATTGATGGTATTTTGTTTAACTGTTTCATAACACCATACTTGTGAAAATGTAACAAAATAGAAACTGCTCACCCAGAAATACACTGCAACAGATACTGGGATTATGTATATAATTAAGAAACAGGCACTGCAGAAGACCATAATATATCATGATTTAGGAGTTCAGATCTTTCAGCTCCTACTAAATACTGTCAAGCACCAAGAAGTTCTGAGCCAGAACCAACTGAAAACAATTGAAAGATTTCTATTGGCTTTAATAAGCAGAGAATCAAATCCATAAAAATGAACCAAACTAGTAAATGTGCTGTTGCTCAGAATGGCTTCTAAATAAATATAAAAATGACATTTCTCACTCTGAATCTTCTAATTCTGGAAGGCACGTAGCAAAAACAAGATAAGGTAAAGACCGTACATACTGGTAAGCTGTTAGTAACTCACTCACATGCAGTAACAGTGCGGAGTTGACAGTCCATAGTAAGTAAACTTCAGGATGTTCAGTTCAGATATAGACACCAAAATTCAGTTTGGCCAAGTCTTCCACCAAACGCTCAGCTAAGCCTGCCGGGGGGCATTTAACTGCTATTCTTACTTTCTCATTATACCTTCAGGGGCATAATCCCCTGCCAGCCCAGTAGGGGAGCCCTCTCACCCAGGGACATGCCATCCTTCCCTCCTTGGTACCCTGGGGAGGAAGACCAGCTCCTGCCCACCAGCGAGCCCTCGCAGTGCCCACAGTGGAGACCCCCTTCCTATTCAGAAGGAGAAAAAGGCTTCTTACAGGTCCTTCATGCATAGGTAGCCTGAGAAAAAGAGGGACATTGCGGATTTGTAATTCAAAGGTGCGTTACTCACGTGCATTTTGGGGTGTCTAGGGTGCAGCCAACAGAAGCCATGGGGAATCACATGGGAAAGGAGAAAGAAGTGTTACCTCAACCACATCCAAACTGTAAATGGGAACGGGCAGACTGGGGAGCTTTCTGCTGTTCATTCAATATACCGTGAAGTATCAAAAATCTCTTTTACACGCTTTTTTCCACCTCCCTTTTGAAAAGAACCAGAATTACAACCAAGAAGCTAATAACTTGCTATGAACAGTGGTATTTGTTGAGGCATGCAGTTTCCAAATGGGAATTTGGGCTTGTTTTTATTCTTCACTTAACACTTCCCCTGCCCAGCACAGACGTTTGCACTGGTGTTGTTCCGACTATGACAACATACAGAAAGCACATGGCCTAATAACTCCCACTTTAACAGACCCGTGGCTTCTGACAATGCAATTGCTGAGGAATTTGCCCTAAACAAAGCCTAAATACAGAAGCGCCCATCGCAGTTAGCAGCAATTAATGTCTCCTCAGACTGCTACGTGCCTTAACTGCAGCCGGAGGGGATCTCATCTAACAGGGGGAGAGAGGGACACCTGCTTGTGATGGTCACCAGGCTTTCTGTCAGGATCCTCAGCCAGGGTATTACAAGCAACAGCGTCACAGCAATGCAGTGGGAGCGTTTGATTCCCTACAGAATGGGACTGGAATCACCACCTCCCGAAAAAGCTCACACAACACAGCCCAAGCAGCGGGGGAGAAGCACTGAAAAACCCACAAGAATTGAATCTATTAGAAATATTCTCGCTTGTCCTGTTGTGACCCATGTAGGAGAACTTTGGAAAAAGCACGTCTCACACCCAAGGAAGGGCAGTGGTGTAACTGGTTCAAAGTGGTGGTTCCCCGAGCTTTCCTGACACATCAGTCAGGCACATCCCCAAGCTGTCACTGGCTGCCCGCACAGCCAGCCCCTGCAGCAGCCCACCAGGCCATAAAGGGTCTCTCTCCCTTTCCTCTGTGCCTGTGCACCATCCCCAGCCTTCCTCCTTCTCCAAAGAAGGACAGCCACCATGGCAGTATGGTACCTGCTCGTCCCAATTATCACCACCAGTGCAGGTTGCACTGACAACATTTTGGTTAATAAGTCAATACCAAAGTATTGATAAATACAGTGGAATTACACACAGAGCAGGGGTGTGTAAATTTCATAATATAAATGAATAATTTTCAAAATGTAAAAGTACTAAAGCACATTTTCACTTTGTGCTTTACGACACCTACAATATCTTGGCCCAACAAATTAAGATTGACATTTAAAAATTACTAAGAAGCCTATTTCTCCTGTCAGTGCAGGCCTAGAGCATCCATCATTGCTGGTGAGCGCGGAGCACACGCATGGAGGGGAGGAGACACCCTTAAAGGTTTGAACATAAACCTTGTCTACAGATAAGATGGAGAAACCTGAGGAGCCGTATCATGTTAAAGTCACAATCATCATTTTTAAAGCCACAAATCAAGTGTATTTGCTATTTGCATCTGAGCAAAGTTATGATAATAAGCCACAAAGAGGAAAGAAAAAGCATAAGAGGAAAAAGATGCCTCTTCCAAACTTCCAAACTGTGTATCATCACAAATCTGTTAACTCTATGTAAGAGGCAACCTAAGGGTATCAAGTTTAAAAAGCACAGAATCAATAAAAAGTCATTAAAAATCAATGTATGAACTGGTTTGCATGCCCTCAGCCATCACTCCTAGGCACTAATGCTCTAATAATTCTCAATTGATATGCACAGAATATGCCAATTTAAATTTATTGGAGTACTTCAAATTTTTAAGTGCTTAACTTTGGAAAAGATTGGCTTTATGGGGCCAAAGCAGTGAAGAATGATCAGAAATGTTTAGAATGCCTTACATTTTCAGTAATTCGAAAGAGATTAAAGGAGTAGACTTATGAAATTAAGAATGATTTAAAAATCATTGGATCACTTCAAATTGCTAGAAATGCTTGAATCGCAAATAATATTGGTAGTTAGTACACATGCAATGAAAGGGGTCTATTCTTACATCAATGCCCAAATGAAATCTCCGATAGCATGAGACAGTTCTACATGTACAGCAAAGAGAAAGGCAACCACTGGCATGTGCACAGAATACGCAGTGATTTCAAGTGCAAGACAAACCCTTATTACCGAGAATCCCCCAGGTCTTTCCAGATTAAACTAATTTCAAAATGTAACATGATTTGAAATTGACTCACTGGTTAGAAATTCTGGTTGATACTCATTTTTATTTCCGGTAGACAATAAAACGTTTTGCAAGAGACTCCTGTGCAAACATCTGGAAATGCATAGAAATCCACAGCGGAGGGCAAGCCGTGGTCCCCGTGCATGGAGTGGATGGGAGCCATGAGGGAGGCTGCGAACTCGGACACTGAGAGAGAATCCTGACCCCTTGGAAACACTAACCTGCCATTCGAGCTCCTACCGATTCAGGATTTTCACCTATGGTTTTAGAAATCTTCTATGACTTTTGTAGACACTAAAATACTAGCTGTATCCCAAAGCCTAGTCCTGGAAGGTTTTTGAGCACAGTGCCTCCTGTGTTTGTCAACAGCATTTACTTTTTCTTCATATTCACATACCTAGAGGGGAAAATTTAAGAAGTGGTATTAACAGCTCAGTACAGCCAACATAAAAGCTGGAGAAAAAAAGGCATTAAAAAGGGTTAAGGTAAAATAATAAACTGTTATTAAGCCTATTAACAGTTTTAAAACATCATTGTTTATGGCATGATAGAGCTTGGCTTTTTATGGGTGTTTCATTTGTACGTTTTACTTGTTCTGCTACTATTTAACAATGTCATGAATCTCTGCTTTAAACGCCCTCAGTAATGTACTGATTTAATCTGAATCTGTTAACCCTACTTTTAAAATAACATTGCAACAAAACAAAGGTTAACATTTCATAACTTCAAACCGCAAGCAAAAAGGCTAAAATTTTATGAGGGCCCTCAAAAATAATACCCATTTTATTAAGTATAAAATATACAGAATTAATCTCATGTCTTCATTCGGTATTTGCTTGGAAGATGGAAGGCACTTTAAAAACCGTCTCCATTTTCTTACCTCTCTGCCTAAATGGCCAGTAGCTGCCATGCCTCTGCTTTTGTCTCTCCCCTGGGGAAGGCTGTGCCGTGCGGTGGTGCAGGCAGGGGACCGTCCCTCGCAGTGCCCGACGACACAGCCCCCAGGGTCCACTCGAATTCAGGACCGTGCGCTGCACTTGAGTGACCAAGACGTAATAGAGCGGTCTTTTATTAATGTTACAAAAATTCTGGCACGAGTAAACAATCAACATTTTATGGATTTTGGTTTATAGTTTAACTTCCTTCACAACACTATTACTTACTGCTTCTTCCCTGCAATTCTTTCTCTATGTATTATCTTGCGCTTGCTAGATCTTAGCTGAGGAAAGAAGGGGAAAAAAAAAAACTTTTATCCATTGAGACACTTTATCAAGAAAATTCTACAAGAAATTGGTTGTTACCTGCGGATAACAACTGGTTTGTTAGTTAATGGCTAGAGGCAAAGCCAAGGCCAGTTAATGCTCCAGCTGTCCAGTCATTAACTGCAGTAAAGACTGATTTTGAGGAGGTTATTGCCGTGATAAAATATCCTCAAAAGATTATAACAGCAATAGTGTACAGAAAAAAAAAGTATTAGTGGCTATAGTGTGACTGAATGGCTGCATTTGAAAAATTGGTCATTCCCTGGCGGTTCATAACCGATTTTCCACCAGTCAAAAAGCAAGTTGTGCTCTGTTAGGTTTATTGTACAAGGCAATAAAAATATTGGCCAGGTTAAATTGTCAGCGTGTTATGACATTAACCATTCTTTTACTGTGCTTAATTTAAGTGTTACTATGATTCATTATGGAAAGAAACTGTCCTTTGCAAGTAAACAGGCATTTCAGCACTGAGAACAGATAGCAATAATAAATCTGAATGCAAAATTAAATTTCATGTGATGGCTCCCCCCGCCAATGATCACCTTTTTTCTTTTTTTCTTTCTAGAAATACTTCAGAATTCTTGGCTATTTAGTTTGCAAGATTGTCTTCCAAAGTTTGCATTATTGATGTGATGCCTGGCAGCAGTACTCTAGTTAAGAGTGTGACAGCATTTCCATTAAGAAACCTTTTTGATGGTTAACTTGGCCATCAAAAGTCGCCTTGTGTTTCATTTGGCATGCGGATTCGCAGACCTTAGTGCAGATCTGCACCATGTGAGCTGTTCCTTTCTCTCACTCTGTTGGTTAAGGTCAGAAATGCGCACGCAAAAATGTGCACACGCAATTTCTGTGTGCATGATTCTGTAAATCTGGACCTGTTTGTATTAAATTACAGGAAAATATGCAAAGTCCTGCAGATTTCTATGTTAATTTGCATGCTTTTATCATAAAGGCTATGTGCTATCATAGTAATCTTAATATACATTGACAGACTACACCATAACCACTCCAAAAAGCCATTAGGGCTTATTTTATAAATGTATAATAAGAATTCTAGGCAGATTCAGCTTTGCACAACTCCATTTTTTTTATTGTTACTATTCGCTGACACCTGTAACAGAAGTGGAGCCATTGAACTTTACATGGCTAAAGCATAAGACAACAGAATCTGGAGCAGTTAGGCTGAAATTTTCACTGAAATTTAATGGTTACCTAATTCCAAGACATTGTTCTGAAGATTCACTTCTAAATGATGCAATGAACAAATTTTACTGTGATCTACTGACATCACTGTCATCCTGGCTGCACTGAAAACAACAATAGTTAAGCACTCCAGGGTTTTACAGTGGTTTCAACTTCACTCTCGCTCCAAGAACACCTGACTGTTACACCAGTGAGCCCTGTCCATTACGAGGAGGGATTTTACAGGCATCAGTGATGGTACAATTCATCCCACTGTATCAAGGCTTCGCAGGAGTCTCCAAGCAGTCACCACATGGCCCCTCTACACTGCAATACTAAATCCCAGGGTCTTCCACAGTTAAGGCTGCCTTCAATTTCCTCATCATTCTTAAGGGATTGCTAAAGTTAAACACTTTTTTTTTTTTTTTTTTTAATAATAGCAGCCTCAGGAGTGAGTGAATTTGCCCCACTGAGCACTTACATTAAATGATTATGTCCAGACTTTTAAAGGTAGTGTCAGAACAGCCTCTGACAACAGAGCTGCTCACAGCCTGCGTAAGAGCCTGCTGCACCAGTGCTGTCCAGACATGTGCCAATGCTGTCAGCAGCACCACCAGGAAACAGCAGTGAGCACACCAAAGTGACCGAGGCGGCATGTACAGGTACAAACTGACCGTGGTTTCCGAAAGCCAAGACTTGGAATCAGGGAAACCCACTTCACAATACTGAAATATTCCTCAAATGTGACGATTCAACAATGTAACATTATACTGTGATGACCAAAAGCTTCTGCATGTGCATTCACAAACAAACATATATAATAGACATGCATATATACACATATATTCATACGTGGATGTGTATATATGTATTTTTATATATATATATATAAAATAAATGCATTATGTATAAGACACATGCACATACACATATATGCATGCGCGTTCATGAGTAGACAGAGATCCCGAAGTTCTCAACAGATGCGAACACCCAGGAGCCCTTCAAGCAGGTGCTAGTCACGCCACTTTAATCGTGGGACCACTTTTACGCAGAGGGGTTAACCGATTCGTCCAGTGCCATACAGCAAATCAAGGGAAAAGCCAGGAACAGCTCATCTGAGCTGCAGTTCAGTCTCCTGGCCTGGTCACAGGCTAAACCCCTATCATGTCGTCCCGTGCTGCCAACCACATCCTCTCCTTAAAGCGCAGCCAGTAACGACTCAGCTCTGGAATAAGCCGTGCTACTGTGCATAATCAGACACACAGCCTACGAATGAAACGTACATCTTATAATTAGGTAGACACAAATTCTGAAACTTCAAAATACAGTTTAGAAGGGTTTCCAGTACATCTGATGCCACAGGCATCACAGCTCCGCTTCTGGACTTACCAGCTGCTGCTCCAAGGCTTGGGCCAACTGTTGCTGCCAAAGGATACTCGGATGATGTGTGAAACTGGAACATGGAGAAAAGAGTTATTTGTCATCTTTGATGTCGGAACTTCAAGGGAAGCGCAGGCTCCTCTCCCAGCCATCGGCATGCTTAGACATCATCCCTACCTTGATGTTTGGCCTGCTGTTGCTATGGCTTGGTTTGATTTTAGGCACCGGTTGGCTGTAAAAGGGTTATTAACATGGCACACTAAATCACTACCCAAAATGAGGAGCGCACAAGTATCTTTATGCGTCTGTTCTCTATCGGATTCCAACCCTTTCCAGATGAAGTTACAAATGGATTATTTGATTTCATTTTTTTACTCGTAAATACGACCTTTTAAGATAAAGTGATTCCAGAGGGCTTCCAGATGATTTGCCATTATTTCAGTGCTGATGGCATACAGGCACGGCTAGTGTGAATGGCTGAAGCCTTCAGGGCAAGGACCATCATGTTCAGTATTGCAAGGACCATAGATTTTACCCGAGGACACTGAGATCAGCTTTTATGTTACCAAAAAGTGCAGGAGAAATTCTTATACAGAAGATCAAGATTGGCTTGGTTTTAGTAATGAATTTTCAACAGCATTTTAAGTAATTTTGAAATGGACAATTAGAGGAAGGGGGTGAGCAGGGGCCCTCCCAAACTGCTTGTAGTCCATCCTGGTGTGTTTTGTTACTATGTCTGGAATAGATGAACTTTTGGCCCTTATAATGTCACTTGAGATTGTCCAGATTCATCTGCAAAACTATAAAAGACCCAGGCATTTCTCCTGCAGCCACATCTCTCTCTGCTTTGGACATGCTGTGGGACACTAGCCCTGGTGGCACCAGTTAGTGATTTCTTGCAACAGTTGTTTCGCTTCTGGGCTAGGAATCCCTGTGTCCCCCGAGAACGAGACACAAAGCACTCACCATTTCCAAAGGAGGACAGGCCCTGGCACCAGCACCAGTGCTGTTCCCCATATCTTCTCAATTCAAGCAATTTCTCTACACCGCCCACCAATAAAGACAGGCTTTTTTTCAAAATACTTTGTGAAATCTATATTAGAGATGAAGTCTTGCAGTTCTTTTCTACTTTCAAGAGAAAAGAAGAGTCAGGCTCATAGTCAAAATCACCTTCAGCTAAACCCCCACTGTCAGACAAGTGCATCATCGTGGATTTTGGATTGATGAACTACTGTATTTTAGCTTTTCTGCCAAAGCAACATGGGTCTCATCAGCAGGAAAGAGAATAGAGTGAGACAGAGAGGAGAGGCAGCACAACACAGTACACCTATGCAAGGGCTGCCAACAGAAAAAAGGGCACGCTCTCGAAGGGCAAAGACACAGATGTATTCGAAGGACAGGCAAAGGCACGAGAGAGAAGAGAACAGAGGTGGTACTCAGAAAGGCATGTTAACACGTAACGCTTCTGGAGGTTTTTGTGGAGAGAAAATGCTGGCCAGGACTGAGCAAAAAATGGCAGGTTTTATCACACGCAGACCAAGGCGGCAGAACCAGCTTCACTGATTTTCTAGCAAGTGGCCCATGGCACAGAGACAGCTGAAGTGACACGATATATGAACAAGTCTGA
The DNA here is from genome assembly GCA_008921705.1 of Burhinus oedicnemus. Lineage (NCBI taxonomy): Eukaryota > Metazoa > Chordata > Aves > Charadriiformes > Burhinidae > Burhinus > Burhinus oedicnemus. The sequence continues at coordinate 3,007,770 of VFFE01008174.1, forward strand.
AGAGAGCAATCTTGAGGGGAAACATTCGTGCGGCTCTTCCCACCTCTATGCATCTTTTTTATTTTTGACAAGAACCTGTATTTTTGAGTTACAACATTTGTAACTTCCTTTGGCTTCCTTTCCAGCCTGCTGGAATGTTAGGCAGCGGTATTTCCCAGCTCGGGTCCCATCCTTGGCCCCCTTTGGAAACACCCTCCCCTTGCCCTGCGGTCTCCCTAGCCCTGGCCTCTGCCAAGAGCCCACTGGCACCCAGAGGACGGCAACTGCCTCCCCCCGCCAGGCTTGCACTGTCCCCCGGCTTTGTGCTTCTAAACCTGGGCATTTGCGCTCGTTCACATCTATCAGTAAAGCAAAAGAACAAAAGAGAAACACGCGCTAGAGGTGAAGTTCATCCCTATGTTTTCTAGAACTGCTTAATCGTACACAACATTATATCTTTATAATTCAGATCTACTTGTATGGTAGCCATTACATATCAGCATTCAGTGCTCTTTAAAACAAAGTTTAGAGGAATTTAGTTTTAGTACATGCCGTTCTCTTACACACAGACACACCCCCATGTGAACACACACATGCAAATATATACTTTCAGAGGGAGAGAGCTTTAAGTGTGAAAACTTATTTTAACTTAAAACTTATTTGATTTAAGACTTAAAGAGTTTAAGCCAGATTTATTTTGAGTGATGAGTATTTCTTACATCTAAGGGATAAATATTTTCTCCTATTTTAACAACATCTCTTGCCTTTGATTTTCTCACACATGTTGTATTTAACTAATAGAGTACAAATACCAAAACAATGGAATATCCAGGATTAACTCAGCAAATGCCATTAGATGTTGTGCAGGCATAGTATAGAAATGGCACAAAAAACTTTGGATTCTTAAGGATCATTTCCAGTGATTCATTTTCAAAACTAAGGGATTTTTAATACTTGAAACATTCAATATATTTCATAGAGTCATTACATTTTGTACAGTTCTGAAATAATGCCAATTTTGCAACTTAATTTGTTAAAATGATAATAAACGAGAAGGCTGTCACTTGACAGAAAAACTAGCTCTTTTTTCTGTTATCTGTTTTGCTGTAAGGTTAATTCTTTATATTTTATATTTAAATTAATTCGGATTTCTTTCATAATAGGGGGCTTACTACATTATGGAATTAGTAAAGAAATGGGCAAAAAAGGCAGGAAGAGAATGAGGGGGAGGGGAGAGGGTAGGAAGAGATCAATTAAATAATTTTTTTGTCAAAAATCAGATATGCACATATTTTAGTTTGGAGAGCATATGCTGCTCTTGATATGGATCCAAAACTGAGGCAGTCCATTGAACAAAATAAAACCAGCTCTGTAATTATTAGCAGAGACATATTCGCGAGGGCCATTTCCTGTAGAAAATGCCACTTTTATTTTCTTTCCTGTATCCTACTCAAATCCCCTTAGCAGAGAAGAGAAGAAGGAAGAGACAAAGTTACAGCGTGCATTAAGTAATAAGCCATGACTGACATGGGATTTTTCACCAATTACCACGCGCCTCAGAAAGTCCTGGAGTCCTGTGGCCTGCCAGACCGGCTGGAGGTCTTCTCCCCTTGTATTGGTCACGTTCATGAGTTTCAAGGAAAGCATGAAAGCAAGCCAAATTTGCCAGTGGACACAACCTGTAATCACTTTTTTGGCCTGGATCTAAGCAAAAAAATCTGAACGAAGCATGAAGGTATCAGGGACAGGAAAAGCCATGAGTGAAGTGCAAAGACATCATCTGCCACACTAGATGACAAAATAATTCAGGCTCCATTAGCAGGTTGCGCATAGACTTTATAACCTGCAGGAATGAACAAAGTACAAGATGACAGAGAGGAATAAAGCTTGCCATAGAAAAGATATGGGGGATGATGACAGAAGAAAGGTGATGGTTTAATCTTGATTTGAGAACTATTGGCCTTCTCACTTTTGGGGATATTTTTTGCACCAGAGCTAAAAAGAAGGAGAGACGACTGGCTTAGCAGAGAATAAAAAAAAAAATTAGTTACTTGGACAATTATTTGTAGGGTAGGGAAGGGGTAAAAAGACAACAAGAAAGTCACTATTCACTAAAATAAGAATAAAGCCATTTGGCAAACCTGGGACAGACAAATTATGGTTTTGGCATTGCAAATCTGTGCTTATCTGGAAGACCATTTTCAAGCTCTTAAAACTCATCATACAACTGAAGCAGGAGGATCAAGACTTCTCATGAAAAGCCAGATGATCCTTTGTCTTTGTTCCTTCAAAGTGGCACATAAGCTTGTGAATCTGCAAAGACTTACCAGGAACACTAAGAAATTACAATATCAGACACCCACAGGAACTTATTTGATGCTATCCCTCCCCATCACCATGCCACCATCACGCCTTCTGTGACACCTGCACTTAATAGATGCCACAGGAGATGCCTGCATGCCATTGATGTGGCCCTCATCCCCTCAGTGGTCTGCAAAATGCCAAGGAGAAGAGCCAGCTCTTCCATATGACCTCCAGGTTCATGGTTCAAAACCTCTTCCAGTAGGGTAATTGGAGAGATGTGTTCACCTCTTCAGGTACATTCATTTCATGCATCTAGGCTCCAATGAGAAAAAAAGATCCAAATGCCCAGAAGAGCAATAAGCATTTCTGTCTGCATGATGGTTTGATCCGCAGGGCTCTACAGAGCCCAGAAGGATCCCTGCTAAGTCCGAGATTATATTTATGTCAGTACAGGAGAGCTCTTTCACTGATGAAAACTCTCTAACGGAATCAAAATGAGAAAACAACATTTTTGCTACATTCAAATTGCCCCAGAAATTTGGACAACAGCTCTTAACATGGTAAAGATTTAAAAATTGCCATCAAATCCATTTTCACACTTTCTAAACTGCAATTTAATATTATTTACATTATGGAAAAACCCCACAGCCCCAGTAGGTTCAGGGGGACGCTCCATTAGTCATGGTGCAAATACATACAAAGACGTGACCCCTGCCCCAGAGAACTTTTTATCAGCCCCTAATTAACCTCTTCCTGATCCTTGAAGCCAGAATAATCAATGGGTCTCTATTCTGACTTTAAATTCATTCAGCTGGGGGAGGAGGAGAAGGATCTATGGAAAAATTATTTTTAAAAATATGCCTTCTAAATTACCTTCTATGTGGGACAGCACTCTAACAAACAATACTAGGTCTGCCAAATCACTCCTGCTCTAAATAACCAACTCTCCTTGTACAGCATCTGCTGTCTGAAAGGGCTTTCATTTGGTTTTACTATTATGAATAGTCAAGAATTCAGTATCACATGAATGGGAAGCTTCTAGAAAACTTAAATGTGCTTCATTGCGCCTTGATGAATGGCTGACTGTTGTATTGTTATAAAATATACTAATATGCTAGAAAAAATCTAACTTTATTGTGATTAACCCCCGTGCACAGGGTTGAACAGGAATATTCTCCGCCCTGAAGAAAATGTCTATTGACATACTGGCTAAAAAAGCTGGGATTTTCAAAAGGCCCATTGACTCTCAGTGCAAATTCAACTCTTAACGAAGCTTAGGCACATCTGAACATCAAAATTTCAAACTCATCTCTGTACAAATAGTGTATCTAAATCCAAATTGAATGGGTAGAACCCCCCTATGGCAATTTAACCCATAACGCCTTCCTCTACTCTCTGTTATAATCTAAGGATTGCTTTTGTTTGAGGAAAGGAGGCAAGAAAACACTCCTTATGAGCACTCTCAGCAGTTCGGCAGGAGGACAGAGCCAGCTGCATGCATTGCTGGATGAGTACTTTGGAAGCTTAGCACAGGAGAAATAGGATGACATTAAGGGCAGTGACTGGGTAAGTATAAGAGCAGGTATGAAAAGAGAGAGGTGATGTAATTAAGGGATGAAGTGAAGTAGTGGTGCCCAATGGATTTTAGATAATAGATGTCATTAAGGGTGATTCAGAAGATTGAATTGTACAACACAAATCAGTGTGGAAGCTGTGGAACAAACCAAGTAGAGAGAAGCATCACTTCTCTACTTACGGTAGAGAAGTGTTGGTGTGCTTTGTGCACTGCCATCTCTAAAAGGGACTGAGCTAACAAGAGAGATGATTAGTTTTCTAGGGGCAGAGGTTAAGGATGTTAGCGAGAGGGTTGATATGTTATAGTCAAGAGAACCGGGAATGAATCCTGTATTTGTGCATGTGGAAATTAAATGATAACAGAAAGGCAGCAGGAGATGTTTCAAAAGAGGTTGGGACTTAAAAGGAGAGAAAACATTTTTGGTACTGTGCTAGTTCTTCATAAAAACTCCTAAATAAATCTTGGCAAACTTGCCCATGGAAATGGCTTTTTGGCTGGCACCATTTGCAAATGTTAGATTAAGACAGTGAAATCTAACTGGCTATGGCTTTGACTTACAGCAGAATATTGCAGAGAAAGCTGGGGGACACAGGGACAGACAGCACATTATACGATTTCGAGGCCAATCTCATTTTATAGAGCACCTTTGTACTCCAGGCTAAATAAAACGGGTTACAAGCAGTGTGTCAGGCATCAGCAGGGAAGTCGGTGGTAGCCCACGACAGCTATCATGTGCTCAGCAATGTGTGTTATATCATGGACATCAACATAATTTATAAGAGCAAGGTAATTGTTGGCTAGAAAACTGCAATAATCGCCTTCCTTTTCTGAGAAGGTTTTATTGTCTCCAGCATCTGTTGTCTGAGACTGAGGCCAAAGCTTCCACTTGCCTCTCTTACTTCTTGAATCTGCAATGCCTTAGCACGGCCACCGAAGTTATTTGGCCTCTGAAGGTAGTGGAGCAGGTACAGATGCTGAAAACCTCCCACTCCATTACGTATGCTGATCTTCTACTGACGTCGTCCTTCAAAGCATGCCATTAGCACCAAATGTGGCTACCAGCTGTGCAGCTGCAGCCCAGGACCAGTGCTACGCAGCAGCTCTCCAGGCAGAGCTAAGGAACATGGAGGAGAAGCAGAATAGTTTCTGTGTAGTCTTAGGCATAAGATATGACTAGAATATATCTGCAAGGAGCCATAGGATGCCCTACCATAAGCAGCTCAATGAATCAAAGAAATTTTAAGCATTTTAAATTAGCTGATGAGCCAATTTGGTAATCTCAGTTCTGAATAGAGCGCCATTTCTTAGCTTGTCATCCTCTTCTCCTGTCTCCTTCAACAGCAAAAGCCACCGAGACAAAACTACAGGTTGTCCATTTGCTTCTCTTGCGATTGTCTTTGCCAGCCAAACAGGACTCTGGTGAAGAGATGTCTTAGTCCTCTGCTGCAACTACATAGCCTATATGTAGTTCCTACATAGGAACTATGTAGACTATATATGAACCCATAGAGCAGAAAGGAAAGAGCAAGCTTGAGAAAAGTCAGAAGTCAGAATTTAACCCCAGAGACAAGAATACTTTGTTTACCAAAGGATGGAAAAAGGTAGCACAGCTGGAAAATGCAATACTGAAACCACCGAGAGAAATAACATGGTGCAAAAGTGGGCAAAAAGAGAAGACGATGAAAAGTAATAAAAGCTTTAAATCTTGCTTTGATCTTTAATGCAGGCTAAAGACGCTGTGGAACAAAATAAAAGGGTTCTAGCGGGAGAAAAAAAGGTCAAGAATAGCTTTTAAGGATAAAGTCATACCAGGATGCAAATCTAAAGGTGAACCTGAACACTGGGGCTGGAAACACTCAGAGTCTAATCCTGCATTTGGATCCACATTTTGCATGTGCTTTAAGACCTTTAATGGTTAACTGAATTTCGGGGTCAGCATGATGTTATAGTTGTGATCCAATACTGTAGTTTTAATCTAAGAAAGCTAAACCCAAGACTTTATGGAAGCATTGTAATGCTCAATAATTAAAAATCAGATTAAACGAAAACAGTTATTTTAAGCAATATTAAGAACTGAGAAGTACGTTTGAGGGTAAATGTGTTGCAAATTCCAAAGAGGGAAGAAACAGCTAAGATTTTTCTCAACATTCGTTTCTATTTTTTCAACCAGATCCCCTCAGCTTTATTAACTAGTTCTTATTATAAAATAAAGAGATGTAGCTAGGATTCAACAATCATAACTGTTAAAACATTTTATTTTCTCACATCTGTGTACTGGGAATGACCCTAAATGCAAACATGTGTTTGGATTTCAGTGGAAATATGGTAACCTAGTAGAGATAAATGAGAACTATTAAG
>VFFE01008174.1:3016486-3075948 GCA_008921705.1 Burhinus oedicnemus
TCATAAGGATAAACTGTGCTTCAACGGGCATTTCAGTATCATGTGCACGTGTACAAACACATCTGTTTACTGCCTTTGGTGCCATGAAACCCCCCTCTTGGAGGGATACAGGGAAGTCTAACAACAATAACACGCTCACTTGTCCATTCTGCTTTAAACTGTTCACACATTTGGTGATTTCTGTCTCTGCTTCAGCATAAATGGTGTGAGCCACATTTAATAGCGTAAGGTAAGCAGTGATTCTGTAGCATAGCCTCCTACCTGTATCGTTAAGCTAGCTACAAAGTACTTGTACGATGATCATAAGCAAGAGTTTCATACTTGGTTGTTCCTACAAACATTAATAAAAATCCTTAAAAGAGCTCCATGTGACAGACTGCCTGGGCTGGAGCTAAGAAGGACATGTGCGTAGATAATAGATTTACAGTTTTATGAAATTCTGGAGGGTGGTACTAGAAGAGGAATGCAGACTCAGCCAACTCTATTACACCATAAGAAGGAAAATTTCCTTTCTATTAAAAAAATAAAAAATCACATATATACACACACACACGTATATATCCGTATCATATCCACACACGTGCATGCCATTTATACCTGTCAATCTCCATTGCGCTAACCTTTTCATAGAAAGACCTGGAGACAGACTTCCAGCAAAACAGAATTTGCTCCGTATCAGAACATTAAAGATCTTTATTTTACCAGCCCAGTAAAATTAGCCATCAGAGGATAGGAGGAAATCTAAAATGGCTTGAAATATCCAGAGATTCACCAACAGGACAAACAAGCCTCAGGAAGCCAAGTTTTCTTAGACCTATTTTGCCGTCAGTACTTTGAGGGGAGTTAAGGATACAGGAAAAGAAAAACAGTCAGAAGTGATTATTCAGCCAAAAGGACTTATGCTCCTAATTGCTCATGTGCCTTTGAAAGTTCCCTACAGCTCTTTGCATTCAATTTTCTCTTATTTTGAAGATCAAAACAATGACGCAAAGTGCCCCTATTTAACTTAAGTGCTCTGACAAGACACACAGCCTATTCTGCAGCATTTCTGCTGTACGTAGCCATCAGAAAATCACACGTTTATTAGGTATACAGAGTCCTCTCTTAATTGGAAGACATTTTCCGTATTTTGCAGGGCACCCCAGCTCTGCAGCCAAGAGCACGGCTCCTCCATGGCAGACACGGCGCCGATACCCACGGCAAGTCACGGCAGTGTCCCTGGCAGGTTGCACACACCGAGCCCCAGCCCACAGCCTCACCCGTGCAGGCAAGCTCCCCTTCCAAAGCCTGGAGCAGGTGGAAGGACTCTGGAAGGACCATGCTCTTGGCCTTTTCCTGCCCAATTTCACAAGGTTAATGAGACCTGCAGAGGAATCGCTGCTGGAGACGGGGCAACACGAGCCTTGCAGAGCATCACATCTGGAGTCCAGAGGCGCTTGCCTCCCCCATTTGCATGTGCTTCCCGCTCACTCATACGGAGCAGGATCAGTGATTCTCTCTCCTTCGCAAAGAGCTTGAACAAGGACTGACTGTGGCTGAAACGAAGAGGAATAAAGGGGAAGGAGATTTTAAAATGAAGTCTAGTTATTTTTTAATCTCATACCTGAAATTTATAGCATCATTTTCCCCTCTGAATAAACAACTATTCTGTCCCCTCCAATTACAACACGCAAAGCTGACTGCTACATGCAATGTCAAATTTACACTGGTGCCTTTTATCAGGATTTCCTTTCATATTGCTCTCTAAGCAGTGACTTTGTAAGGAGATTAACTGCATTATGCCACACATTAAACAAACCCACATGTATACAACACAGCTTTTAAGAGATTTCTGTTTTCCCCAGGATGGCCCTTCCTATCTTTGAAGGTCTTGGGTTTTCACACCCTGTCCCTCAGGCGCTGGTCCACTACCACCATCTGCAGAGAGGAGGAGTTCCAGATAGAACCAGTATCCATCTACGCAGCCAATAAATCAGGTGAAGATAGCTTTATTATTCCTATTTCATGGGGAAATTGCTGATCAGCTCTGCTTGTTATCTGAGATATAGGCAAGAGGAAAAATAGTGGAGGCTGACAATCGAGAAAAGGCTCACATTTCCCAATAAAGGCATCTTCTAAGGAGAATTTCCTTTAGTAAGTTCATTTAATTTTTTTTTTTTAATACTTGCTCTAACTTTTTAAAAAAGCTTTTCTCTCACTAACTTCTACAGTTTACAAAACGCAAACCAAACAAAAACCAGACAAAACCAAAATGCAGCTCTCCCAAACAGTGCGCAACCCACAGCACCATCGTTGGCAACTTCTCATTCATTCAGTGACATAAATTGGGCCAAACATAGATGTTTTCCAAAGGACTATCTACAGATAGTTCCTCTAAGCACCATCTTTCATGAGACTGTTCAGAGCAGCAATTTGTTACTGAAACTGATCCATAGGGTACTTGGGTAGTCGGGATGTGGGTGTACTGTTCCTTCCCACAGACCTACCCGGTACCGGGCTGCAGCACCCAATGAGGGATAACCTGGGTGGATGCAGAGCCAATTCTTCACCTTCAGGTTGCATACTGCTTTCTTTGCTTTTCAAGGACTGAGTTGATTCTCTGTATTACATTATTCCGTTTCATGTTTTCTGCTCACATACATACAGCACTGCCATCTCCCAAACCAGGCAGGTCAGGGATGCTGAAGGAACCAGCTCCCACTGCCAATCCCTTCCTGCCTTCCCTTGCTTTCTTGCAAGACTTTGAAATGTGTTTTCTGTCAGCTTCATTTGTTATCTATCCCATCTCTTCCAGCACCTGTACTGCTTTTCCCAATTTCCATTGCTTTCTGGCACATTCTTTTCCTTGAATTTCTGTCAACACCCCTAGTATCCCTGAAAGTTTCAATTTTTTAATTCTCTACCTATCAAAGCTACTAAAACAAAGCTCTAGAGAATGACTGACCTTGCCATACGGGTCTGAAAAAAGATAATTTTTTTTTCTTCTAAATAGTATTATTACTGACTCAGCTAATGGGACACAGATCAAATATGCATATCTTTTTGTAGAGACTGAAATAATTTAAATGTTTGATGCAATTGTCCATCCTTTTCCTGTGCAAATAAGAAAGCTGCATTCAAGCAACTCCATGTTCAGCTGTTTTTCCAGCTGGAAAGATGGAAAAAATCAGAATATCCATTCACTCTCTGAAGAGGAAGCAACCAGTCTTTACACAACATAAATTAGTTTATCCAGATCTAATATTTTATATTTAACGTAGAAGCTGATCCAAGATCTTGGCTTTGTACAGATGAAAGGCAGACTGCTCATACATTGCTGAGCCAATCCTACTTAACTACAACTAGGATTGTGTACATGGAAACGATTTCTATATGAACAAAATCAAGATAAATAAAAAACTGAAAAGTCTGAATGCAGTCATCAGCCAAACTTTTCTTCAAATGGACGCTATCCAGGTACCAAAATGATGGAAAAGCATCATACATGTGGCCTGAAAAGTTACTGAAGTGAGGCTGCACAATGTTCATATAACCAGATATATCAAGGTTTCTTCTTCCATTATCCCCCTCTCTCATGATGCTGGCTTCTGCCATTACAGGTTTTTCTTTGCCAGACACTGTACTGTTTTGGGAACTAATCCCTTTTCCGCATAAACTTTTTCTTGTCCTGGACACACAATTCTCCCCTGTCCCTGTGACTGTAACAGCAGAAAACAGTTGATAACTGTGTACCATTCTTCTCCAGTCCTAAGCCGTACTGACCACTGATCACTCTGGCTTAGAGAAACCTAATGGGCAATTAGAAAACAGAAACTAAATAACTTTGGTGGTCATTCAGGAAACATGTTATCTTCTGTATGAAAACTACCACCATGCAAGTATCACAGGTGTCAGAGTTAAATCAAAGTAGTACATGCATCTTTCTAGGGCTGTTTACCCCAAAAAATAACTTTGGTGATGTAAACAGAAGGTGTGACTTTGAAGAACACATAGATACCCACAGCAGAAGCTGGGCACACGATTGTCATGATCACTCAATACTACTGAAGTGATTATGTGGTCTAAGCGTATAAACAAATAGTATCATGACCAAATTCAAGAGCAATGGCAACAAGGGAGACCAAATGTCTTTGTTCCAGCCCACCCAAGAGGAGGCTGCTGAGCACTGAGATAGGACTTTGTTGTGCCTCTCTCTCAATTGACAACTTTGATGAAATTATTTCACTGCAAAAACCAACTACCTTAGTACCACTAACAGAGGGCTAGCTTCAGCCACAAAGCCTGCTAGACTGGGTACAAACAGATCAGTATCTTTGATGAGCAGCTCACCTGGATTTTCCATTTTGTTAAAAAACATGAACAGAATTTAGTTTAGAATCATTTACCAGAAGCAGCTCAGGTAGGTCTGGGCTTTAGGCACACAGATGATGGAATATTTGTACCTGGCAGTTCCTTGGAAGAGACCAATGAAATGAAAGTTTCCCAAAGTTACTAGAGCAGTTCTTGAAGAGAAAAACCACACACACGTGGGAAGAGATTGATTCGCCTTCCAACCTGAATTATCCTATGATCCACAGAGTCCCAAAGGCAGGATGATGATTCCTCCTTACAACACAGTATTTCAGAGTGCACCATTTGCCCTCTCAGAGGGGCAGGAATGGGACACTCATCCAGAGTGGCAGCAGAGATCACATACATCCAGCAAGAAGGAGGAGCATGCAAAACCCCCTGAAAGCAATAAAACCCCCTCGTTACCCAAATATCCACATCATGCTGGGGTCACTAGGAGCAGACACAAGGGATTGGCACCGCCAGGACCAGCTGCAGAGGCAGTGATGGAGCCTGCGAGCTCCTCCTCGCCTGCTGCAGCCCACGGAGGGTTTCTGCATCCTCCTCCACAGTCCCACGCACAGAGCGAGTATCGCTGCAGGTGACTTCACCAAGTTGCTTTGCTTTATTCATGTTTACACATTCAGGTATGCCTACACATATGCTGACACAGGGCCACATATTTCTGATACTTTCATTTGTTGCAACATTGCATACACGGTAAATACATCCGTCCTGCTGCAGTAAATCATCATTTTACAATGAATATATACCTAGATTATTACTGTAATGCTGATGTATTGAACCATTAGTATAAAAAAGCAAGCAGGTGATAAAAATGATGCAAAGACTCCCATAAAGTGAGAAACAAAACCCAAACTACTGTAGCAAACATTAGCACTGAGATAAGTAAATTAGTGATTATTCTGGAGATAAATTAGTGGATAGATAGGAGTTCGTAAAGTATATGTTGCTGCTCGTGTCTTTTTCGGTTGGGAACTGTGCGCTGCATCTTCCAAAATCTATGTAGCATCGGTGCAATAATATGGATGGATATTTAAGACTAGGCTATGACCATGACTCTAAGACAATTGCCTTCCATAGAAGTCAGCACACCAGCAAATTTCATCCTTATTAACTTTGCTGCTTTTATACATCACACTAATTAAAAACCCTACCATAAAAGTTGCTCTCAGATACTTTGCATAGAGTAAATATGCGGTGAGAATCCAGTATAACTGCAAATTTGCCTCTAACTAGAAAACAGTCAGTGACCCTGAAGAGATCAATTTTTAGGCAGCAATACAAGGTATCCGTGGAACAGAGAGATTAACTTCTTAGCATTTCAAGACTCCCAGTGAAACCAAATCTTCAGAGAAAACATACATCCAGAGTGGCTTTGGAATCCAGACCTAATATATGGAGAAACTTTCAAAGCAGGTCATTTATTTGACATAATTGTGCGAACATCCCTTTAAGCTGTGCAAACCAGAAAGATCATTTCAAAATATTAACTTATTTCTTGCTATCAACAACAATGCAATTAATTCCCCTCAATAAAGATTGTTTTTGCAAAAGAGCAATAAGGTGCCTCTGCAGGGGGCATCATTATCATTAAATAATCACACCCCAGGAGACGCGAGGCACTCTGCTGCACCATGTACATTTTAGCACTCCAGAGTATGATTAGTTTGTGTTAACCACACCCCAGCATAGCTAATTGGGAAAAGACTCTATCAACTGAGCGGATTTCTGTCTTTATTTTATTATATTTTTGGAACGGACAGTGAAACCGGGACGTTTCTCGCCAGTCCCACGGAGAAGGTGGCCAGGCCTGACCCAGCCAGGCAATGCCTTCCTACAGCTGCGACTGAGGCAGAAGGAGCCCATAATGCCACCTTGCCGTGGTAATGCATGTTAATATCTGCATCCCCGAAAAATTATGTGAGCAAATCCCCATGCATAACAAGGAGTTATGACTTTGCGATGCTATGTTTTTCCATAAAAACCAAAACAGGCCCAGCTGTCCTGCGCATACATGCAGGAAAACAGACACAATATTTTAATGGAATTGCTGCTTCTGATCTGCTGGATGGTTTATGTCACTTTGGACAGTCTGCTGTGATACATGGCAAGCTTCTGGAAAGGAATGGATTTTTTAAAAATGTATACTTTCAGAACATAGATAATTGCTTTGCACAGTGCCGTAGTTGTCCTGAGGACTTGGTGGTTGTTTTTTTCTGTTTAAAGCAGTAGTCTTTACCACAGGACGCGTCCTGGAAATTAGATAATCCTATTGTGAATGGAAGTTATTATGATTATACTCTAGATCTGTCGAATTTCCCTTGCTGAAAAGAACATGGAAGAAAATGATGGAAGAATCATGGGTTTGTACACAAGTTGACTGTGAATAAAGCAGAAACCAGCTCATCATTCTGGAGATGAAATTCAAGCCTGCTTTGTCAGCTGCAGGCATGACTTCAAAGGCAACCACATAGGCACAAGATCAGCACTGTGCATCTAGAACCATGTGCGAGGGTAAAGAAGCTCAAGAACTACCCCAGCGTGGGTCAAGCCTCACTGCTGGAGACCTACCAGCCCTTTTCTGGGATACTACATGCCCCCCATTAGTTTCTGCAGATGTAAGGGAAGGGGGGCTACGAGGGAATGGTGCTTCTTCAAAGAGATGGTGAGGACACTATGGAGATGTCCCCCTTGGGTGCTGAAAGCACACGTCCAGGACGAGGCCACACAACCAGTGACAAAGAAGACACCATTGCCAATCAAAGACACTGAGAAACTGACCACAAGAAGTCCTTACTATACGCAAGTCCTCCAAGGGTAGGGTATGGCCAGTAGACCTGTGTGGAGGAGACTAGTGAGCAGCATTAGTTGCTTGTATTACTAGCTTGGACTATCTCTATATTCGGTGCTGTCATCCATTTCTTCTCATCATTTGAAAGAAGAGATTGAAAATTTTCTGTAAGACATATAGGCTAGATGTACCAAGTCTTACCAAAGTGCCCTCATTGCTCCTCAGCAGCCAAGAATTTCACTGGATGTGGGGGTGTCATTAAAGCTGAATTAGCGAAGCTGCTCCCATTTACTGATCAGACCGAGTTGAACAATGGCTGTTCGAGAGAATAAAACAAAAATGAGAAAGGAATTAGAGATACAGGAATTCAAATGAAGCAAACAATACCATATGCCTGAGCAAGCAATATACTTTTTGTTAACACAGGTTATTTTATAATCTATATTTAAAGTAATTTTATCAGTAAGCATAACTGATACTTCATGACTATGTATGTGTAGCCGGTAAGTTATAGATTTATAAATATGAGGGTTATCATGACTTCAGTGTAGCAAGGCACAGCCGTTTTAAAATTGAAATTGTCAGATTTTATCAGTTATCTCTTTCCACAGGATAATGTAACTTTACAATTACTTAGCTCATAAAGAACTAATTTCATTCAGCTTCCAATAAATACTTTCAAAATAGGAGTCTATGGCAAGATTTCTTGAGTGGTCGAATCACGAACAATAATGGCCATACAGACTTTGAAGGAAAGTCTTGATAATGAGATTAATACCTGCAGGCTTCCCACACAAAGATTTAGTTTTATAAGCAATTAATAATAACCTCTTTTTTTATTTTTTGTGTATTACAAAAGAAAATAAGTTATTGATTTCAACTGCAAAAATAACTATTTGCATAACATTGTTGATTGTATGTTCTACTAGCACAATCAGAATTAATTGGAGCAAAATATTTTATTATTTTTAAATGGGTAAAGATTTTATATATATTAGCATTTGTATCTGATTAGAACAGTCTGTTTACCAGCACTATTAGGAGCACAGATCAGATTACCATATTCAATCCACGCTATAGCATAAAGCCCTCCTGTTGGCACCTCTGTACCGACTTGGGAGTAGACCTTTGAAAGCTTTCCTAAACTTTAAACACGACGAGTATTAGCAACTATCGCTCAGCTCCTATGACATTCTAGATAGCATGTTCTTAATTAAATATTAAGAGTGAAACAGCAGACAGTCAGTGATGTATGGGAGCTTTGCTACTTATTTCCATTTTATTTACCTGATAAACCCCATTCTTCCCTCTGTGTTGGTATGCAGCTCACCCAGCAGAAGGTCAGTCAGAGCATCTAAGTTTAGTCTACATAACTAGCCGATGGAGGAAGATCACCTGCCTTTAGGTGGTGCTTCTGTTCTGGGGAGGGAAGCAAGTCAGATGCCTGCAAGTTAGACAACCTGGATACGCTCCTACCTACAACAGGACAAAGCCAGAATTCTGTGATGAAATAAAATCATTCACACCATACTTCATCTTTCTCAATTCAGTATGCTTCTAAACAGATCACATTTGCTACAAAACAAAATATAAACTTTATCTTTAAATTGTATGCATGATTATCTTAAATTACCTGTTTTGTGAGAACGGCTTTTCTGTGAGTAATAATGGTTTCACGTGTAAAACTAAGGCAACCTAGTGATACCACTTTTAAGTTGATGAACTAGTCATGCAATATACTGCGCTCAAATTTAAAAATTTATATTCATACTCAGGCCCTCAGTCTGAGTAAACAGCAAATCCTTTCTGGTTCCCAGACCGAAGACTTTTTTCAGTAGCTTATTTCCTAAATGAATTCATCATGAACCAAATGACTGACATCACACTGAGCGAGAGCTTTGGTAGCATCTCTGCTCCTCTGATGTTTCACTCCCGCCACCGGACAGCACGTGTGCGTTGCTGGGCCAGGTGTCCCTGCAAAAGACAAGCCATCTTCTGCTCAAAACAGCAGCAGGTGGCTGTAGCTGCGAAATGGGGAGAATACCAGTATATTAGTTGAAGAAATGGATCACTCTATGTGCACAGTAAGAATTCAGAGATTCTGAGAAGTAAAAAACCAAGCTATTGCCAGGACAGGACTCTGGTCCCCTGGGGTTTGGTGTTTCCCAGTCGGCAGCGAGCTCCAGCAGCAGCAGCACTTTCAGGATCTCTCTTCTCCACCCGGTGACTTATATTTTTTCAAGGACATTAACTACTTTATTTTTGACCCAGCCCTCCCCTGCTAAATTCGGTTGGAATTGGCTTGCTGAAGTAAAAGCTTCTAGGGAAGATGGGCAGGGGCACAGACACGTGGTTGCATCAACCTTTGCTTTCCACAGCATGTGCTCACCTTACACTTCCCAGCTCAGTCACCAGCAGAATATTTGGGTTTGGTTTTTGTCTGGCTGGGTTATGCAGAAATTTTGGACTGTCACCAACTCAGAAGAGGATCTCATCTGATCTGCTTTCTCATGCTTGCTTTCCCTGAACCACTACCAGCCGAAATAGATGCAATCAGAGAATTAACCAGAGAATTTCCAAATTCTCCCATGGCAATTAACATAAAAATAAGAAAAAGGAGTGGGAATGAGAGAGAACATGTATGGGTGTTTGGGGAGATTCATGGGCATTAGGTTTTAAAGATAAGTACAATTTAGGACTATTTGGTGCCCCAGTATTTGAACGGCTCAACTTACTAATAGGAAAAAGCATTTTAAAAACTCAAACAACTATAGCAGGTTCTTGAATTTCAGCTGGTTTGAATATTTGAAATCCCTGATAGGCTGGCTAGTCATCCAACATGAACAGAAACAAAATAAAATGACGTGGGACCAGTCCACACACAGATTAACTACTGGCACAGAAAGCACAGAGGGGAAAAAGCAGTAAGAAATTAAAGGAAAATTCTAAATACCTAATAAATCTGATAATTTCATAAACATTCCACACAGAGGAAAGAAACAAAATATGGCAACTAAATTATGCATTCAGAATCATATGCTTAACTGGGATACTTCGCACTTGGATTTTGGTGAATGCTGCTTTTAATTCCATTGCAGATGTTCGTATTCATAACACGGACTACGCCCAAATTTAGCCAATATCAAACTGCTTTTTTACATATACTACAAATATCATATGCTTACAAAAGAGGCTGGAATTAAAAAGTAGAGAATGTAAACTGGACTGTGAAAGAGGAAAAGGAGAATAGATGAAAATCATTTTTAGAAACACCAGTTCTTGGAAAATCACTATTAGCAAATTATCAGTTGCTTCTTCAAATAATAAGACTTCTAATCAATATGCAAAAAAAAAAAGAAAAATCAATCGCATTTCTCATTTTTTATCCTTCTTTCTTTTGCCCTCATATTTTATGTACAGTAACTCACATTTCTCAGCCCACTGTGTAGCTATGAACTGAAATCAAACATTCAGACAGTAAATGAAGCTGCAGTTTGTATTTATAATGCTCCTATAACTATGTATATATATATTATACAATCTCAATCTCTGTTAAAAAAAAGAGGCAGTTCAATAGAAAGAGATCATTTTATTAAAAAATCATGAATGCAACTGCACTCATTCAACCTTAGAAATGTTTTGATGGCTTTTCAGCACTGCAATATATTTAGATGGGAATATGTCATTAATATAAACAGCAGAATAGAAACTATTAAACTAACACAATTTAAAACTGAGCAAACCTGAGTATTTGATTAAAGTTTTTGTACATTTTATACACTTGAACAGGTAACATAGAAGCATAATATTTTTGTTGATTTTTAATTTGTTAGAAGTATTACCCTTGAAAAGCTAAATTTTCAGTAGTTTGTATTTAGAAATTAGAATTCTTGTCCTGTAGGAGCTTCTTTAGTCTGATTTTCCTAGCTGTATTCCGAAATTCAAGAGAAGTCTAAGACAAAAGCAGTAACGAAGCATACTGTAGGAACCACCTCCTTTGTTACAAAGCAACAGTAAGTGTTCTGAGTTTGAGTCAGTGGGCGTTTGGTAACTTCCAGTGACAAAGATAAAATCCAATCCCATATGTATTTAATGGATACAAAATTTTCTAGAAGGTTTGCAAACAAAACACTATGGTTACAAAGGTCATGCATTAATATGTAGTTTAGCCTTTAATGGCTGTGTTTATTTTTCTAGACTGAATAATTAGCCAAGCATTTTTTCCCCGGAATAATACTGCATTACACAAATGCAGGGAATTGCTTACTAAAAACAATTTAAATTATACCTTGTATGCAGTATGTGCAATAACCACGCTCCTATCTCTAGGATATTAGGGGTAAATTTTTTAGCAGTGCACAGAACATAATCTTGTTATTTGCTAACTGGATTTGTGTGCTTAAGTCTCACACACTGCTTTGAAAAATTACCCCTTCAGAAGATTGACCTGGGTGAGGAACGGGAGTTTTAAACCTGGATTGAAACCGAAGTTGTAACCTGGCTTGGCAGCAAAGGCTGGCTTAGCAAAATGACTTACTGTAGTTATACTACCGTTTCAATGGCCAAATTAAAGAAACTAATTCTTATTCTAATCACATCCAGTGGAATTCTGATATGCTGACACCCAAAATTATGGCTCTGTCATTAGAAAGAGAATGAGTGGGAATGTTTTGAAATTTTTTCTGTAAATTATGAAATAGACAGTGGCCTAAATGACAAGATATGACATTTTTGTTTTTTGATTATACAGTTAAAAGTTTTTAGTACTAGGCTTAATTTCAAGGGTGAATTGCATCGGAGTGGATCTAATCCAAATGAAATACCTTCAAGATTCTTACTTCTTCAACTATTAGAGATCTATCATGTCTACTGCATGAAGCCTCATTTTCGTGTTAGAACAGATGGGCAAAATTGTCATTAACAGAAACTGACAACTCTAAAACTGAAATATAGATTTAGAAAGGAATCTAATGAATTAAATCAATGTTATTGCAATGAAAGCCAAAGAAATTAATAGTGATTTGTAAAGTTACCCTGTATTTTAACCTCGGTATATTTTAGTCAGTACAATTTTAACATTCACAATACCTTTTCAGATTCATTGTTAATGTCTTACTGCGTAATACACTCTTGTCTTAATATATCATCCGCTCTTAGGAGAGTCGAGGACTTTGGGCTCCATTCACCCAGACCAGTCTGTGAGATGCTGAGAAAGATGACAAATCCAGATTTATTTGCATTTCCCCCTGTCCTGCAGCACAGAGGCTGTGGCACTACGGAGTTTTGTGCACTTCTGGAGCAGACTCCTATGTTTACACACTTCTAATCAAAATGGCTTGCAAGGATGGAGTGGCTCAAAACTCACTTCAATTCAAGACTCGATTTTTAGCAAGCTTCTTTAAAAGATGTGTGTCATTTACTTTCAGCCCTCTAGCTCCAAAATAAAATATTTTCTGGCTAATATGTCTTGCTGGATATGTTTTTTTCATTTGCATATCTAACATAACAGCTAAGATAACATATACAGCCCTGAATGAGGACAAGTACCTTCATATTGTCCAAGGACACTTTGTTGTGAAACTATGAAAGCTAGAAGGCAATGTATCAGATGGATATAAATTAATTACCGTAGTCGTAAGACTCAGCCCAAGTTGCAAGGGGAGCAGAAGCAGCACACTCAAGTGTCTTCCCAGGCTAAATGGCTGCAGATTCTACAACCTAAGCCAGAATTGCCCTCCCCATATTCATAAAGCTGCACAACTCCCGGTTTAGGCAGCTTTCGACAAGATAACTGTTTTCTGTTTGACCCTTTTTCTTTCTCAAAGAAGGAGGGCTGTTTAAAGCTTTTTTCCTCGCAGACTACCAAAAATAAGCAATTTTTATATACAGTCCCCTTTACTTTTGCATGTATAGGTAGGTAGCTGCATTTTTTAAGTAGTGTCAATGTTTATTGGTATTGCAAGGCTAGAAGTAAAATAAGCAAAACATACTTGTAAAGTAAACTGCACGGCTGAAAGGAAATGCCAGAAATGGGTGCAGAAAGCTCTCACCCATCAGTCTGATGGAGAATTCAACAAGAGAAATGATACTTGTGTCACTGGTGACATTAAAATGGATTTAACAAAAGGAAAAGAACAATGTGTGCTTGGTGTCTTTTTCAGTAACAGGAAGGTTTCAGAAGGGGAAGAAATGCAATATTTGAGCTGAATCCTTTAAACCCAATTATCTGCCATTTTTAGCTGTATCTCAAGCCGCAACATCATAAAGCTATAGCTTTGCATGTCATGTTTCGGCAACCGCTGTTCATTACATCATGCAAGGCCAGTAACATATTTGATTGTACAGCAGTATTTATTTAATTGTCTATTTTACTCAATAAAATGTTGGCTCTCTGTTTTCTCCTAACTGATTTGTATCACCTGCCGGTCCTCACTTCCTTAGCATCTCTTGACTCTCCTGCTATTGTAAACCCGGCGGTCTTACTGCGTCTTCTTTTTCGCCCCCTGTTGCTAGTGGGCAAGACCCAAGGAGAAGTTGGAAGGGGCGTGCAGTTTGCATCGCGCTGGGCGGCGTGGGGATAACAGGTAGAGGGAGCACCCTCCTCCCCTCTCCCTGACTTTGATCCTTGAGTCACCAGAAAGCAAAATATGTCATCTTAGTTTCTACTGAGATCCTTAAATTATCCCAAAATGTATTCATGATACTGTGTCTGGAATTTGCTTAAGGACATAGTCTTAGGATCTTGTCCGACACGACTGAACAGTCATCAGCTGACTGACAACTCACTCGCCATACATGCATGCAAAATAGGAAACAAACATCAACTGTTTTGAAAAATAAGATCTGTAGAAGAGAAAGAATCAGAAAATTATTTCCGAAGCTCAGAGGCTTAATAATGAAGGCAGTGTTCAAAAGATACTTAAAGAGCATTACAGACAGAGTAAGGGTTTAAAGCGCTATTTTTAGTAATGTTCAATAAAACATGCATCTGCTATATGTTTTTGATTTTATGAGGAAGCTTTTTCTTCCTGACACTCCGGCGGGTTTGTCAAACTTCAGTCTAGTACAAATCATTTGATTGAAAAGTGCGACAGAGACACAAACAACAGGATCCCACCTCCAGAAACCTCTTTTTGTTTCAAAAATTTCCATTTGGATTCAGAGGCTGAGGATCAAGCCAAGTAAAAATACAGCGTGCCATTGAAATGGAGATGTTTTATTAAGAGCAATCTCTTGCCAGCAATATCCGTTATACTCCCCACATGCAGCAAACTCGTCCATACATTTTTTAAATGCAACTAACCTTTGTTTATTAAACAAATCAATCTAAAGTAGAAAGTGGGATTTTAATTGCAGTTTTGCATTTAACGCGACAGTGCCAAGATCTAGCTGGGAATTTACCAGGCTCTTTCCCGGGGGCTAAACCCCTCAGACCCTGCCAGGCTGCCCAGGTTTCCCCTCTCCCCGTGCCAGCAGAGCACCACGATCAGCTTTTAGGTATTCAGCACACCCTTCACCTTGACCCACTTGCTCGTGCATTTGCTACCCCCTATTTACATACATTACGCCCGCCCGCGCTGCGGTGCCAGCCGTGGATATTTCTGCAGGCTCGGCTGCCCAGCCTGTAACTTTTGTTGACGCGGAGGGCGAGCGCCCCGGCTCCCAGGGCAGGTGGGGGCACCCCGAGCCCCCACGCCGGGGCGGGAGAGCCGGGAAAGGGCGCTCGGTCTTTGCGGCGAGGCTCCGTTCAGCATGGTGTGCCACGGCGACTGCCTCCCACAAAACGTATGCGAGGCGGTGATCTATTTTACTCCGTATGATTAGTGCTAGACTAACTGTTCAAAGGGAAGCCAATGCTACTTCGCTAATTTAGTCACATACAATATTAGATCTTTGAAATATGCCTTATGTACCGCCTGCATTACCTTTTACAGACAAATACAAAAACATGGTCAACATTTGCAGTAAAATTATCATAGAAATGCCATCTGAAACCTTATTTCCTTTTACAATGTGCATTTCACAAATAACTTGTATTAAAATTATGTTTTACAGGGCAGAAATAGAAAACAAATACTCCTAGTAATTTAAACAGGCATTTGCATAACATGACTAAAAACATGTTAGAAAAGGAGTTCTGCAGCTGGAAGAGTGAGGTAAAAATACAGATACAGTGATTTTAACACTGAATGTAAAAATGCCTTTTAGCTGTCATAATTAGTGAATTAAAGTGTACTTTCATCAAAACCATTCTAACTAAGATTACTATTATTGTTCTTACTTACTGCTTCCTGCTTGTTAAATAGCATAATATTAGTAACAGGTAAATCACAGATCTCCAGAAAATCTCTTCACTGAAGCATCACCCAAAAATATTACCTTATTCGAGCCTTTGCCATGCAAAAACCGCTTCCTATAATGACAAATTGTTATTTACAAAGCTACACTGTTGCTCAAAGTGTTTTAAGATTAATTATGCCTTGTGTTTAAGAATGGGATTAACCCGTGACGCTGGGGAGTTTACAGGAGCACACAGAGCGGAGCGATGCCCAACCCGGCATCTTTGGGGACCCGGGAGCACTGTGGGTGGGTGCCGGCTCTCGGCACGCAGGGTGACACGGAGGAAGGTGTCATTCGTGACTGGGGTGACATTACAAGTAATTAGGGAAAGATTTGCTACAAGAATAACAGAGGAAATTGAGGCAGATGCACAGGAGCTGCGAGGGCAACCGGGAGCCAGTCCTTCTGGAGGAGGGAAGGAGGAAGCGATGGTCACGCCCTGGGAGCTGAAGTAAGATTATCGATATACTTCAGAGAGGCCACATCAGATCCCAATTTAACGAGACTAGATTAGGTATTTTAAGCCTTCTGGCACAAAAGTCTTCTATGGAGGACTTCTCTGACAGTCTATAGGAACTTGCAGTCTCATTTTAAAAAAATGTGCTATTCTCTACAACACAGAGATTCTTAAATATTTAAAAGCCTTCTCCATTGGTTGTTCATCAGATTGATTATGATGCATATTTCAGCAGTTTTTTTCTAAAAATGCTCATCAGAGGATCAAGAAATGAGGTGTTCTGTGTGCTGTACATTGATTCACACTATTTCATTTTCATTCCAAAATACCAAATTCAGAAAACTGCCAAGAAAACAAAGCAGGAAATGTTTGTGTTTTGCTGTATGTTGCATATGCTCTATGGTAACCAAGAACACAAAAGAAATAGATGATGCTGCATTCCTCAGCCTATCACTCACCAGCTAGCAAGCAGAGGAATAAAAACCAGTAGCACTATAACTTCCCTCAGAGTACCTGCATGCTTTTTCTTCTAACTTGATAAATAAAAAACCCTCCAAGTTTCACAGGCTACTTGCCTTGTTTGAGCTCTCCCATTCAAATAAAATTTAAGTATAATTTCATCACCAGAAAATAAAGCCAGGCATATCTCCTGATCACTAGCCTCAAACTAGACCAGGAAGTTTTACAAACCTTTGTGAAGGTCTTGGGTTAAAAAGGTCTGTTTGCCTTTGCCTCTACCTTTGTGAGAAAATTCAGAATCAGGCAATTTTGTTTAGTTTGTACTTTCCAGGACTGACCAAATGTCCCTTACCACCATATAAATCTGACATTCATGCCACCTTTGAGGCACTGATTTCCTCCTACGTTATTTCCCTTCTAAACTACCTTCACAAAACACGGTACCAACAATTGCCTGAGTTTATTAATGGTGATTAAGGGGAAAAGAAATGTATTCTTGATGCTGCACATTCTCAAATACAGTGTCATCAAGCCCAAGCATTATCCCTCAATCCAGAAACTGGCTTTAGGATATTGAGATCTATTTAGCTGGAATGCAACTCATTACAAAAGTCAATGTAGTTTCTTTCTTAGGGCTTTCTTATCCTTCCTCCCACCCAAAGTAAACCTTTATAAGGGAAAAGCCTTCTAGGGATTTTCCACCCCACCCTGCCATGTTTGAAAATAGATATTAATGCACCATAATGGTTCCAATTTTATTTTTATTCTAACTGAAGACCATGGAACAAAAGCAGGCTTATTTAATTCCATTAATATTAAAGGTGGATAGACAATGGTTCCTTTCTTGTGTCATCAACAGTCTTGAGGCTAACCAAGAATGCTTATGTTTGAGGTTACACTACAAAAAGGTTAAAGCTGATTTCTGTTCAATGAAACCATTGCAGTTCTATCAATGATGAAAGCTACTATGTGAATAGCGACTTTTTTTTCCTACTCAGCCCATTATCTAAAATGGTTAGAAGTGTCTGTCCTTTTAGTGGACTCCAGCACAGATGCTTTGGGAATAAAGATTTTTCTAGCAAAGCTATGAAAGGTGATCATAGGTGTTAAAATGCACTACTGAAAAAACATTTGGAAAGAGCTAATTCTCAGCCAACGAAGAATAATTGCAATGGAAATCCAAAGGTGAGCATCCTAGACAAGTTGTTTTCTTGCCTCTCCGGTGCATTTTAAGGACAGATAAAGGCTATTCTACAGAAGAAATACTTTAGAAACCAAAAAAGGCCTCAAAAATAGCCCCAGGAAGACAAAATTAGCTTTCCAGTAGCATATGTCAGTTTTATGCCCCACATCTAAGCAGTTCAAATGAACTCGCACTCAGATGTTATTAGATATTGGTGCCATGGCATTTATATTTCCAAGTATGCAAGGGACACGTGCACACTAGCAGAAGCACCAGGTCTAGAGGGCACCATTATATTCCTATTTATTTCCCCAGTTACAGCAGGCTACAAATGCATGCTATTGATTGTTATTTGTCTCACATCACAGGCATTCAGCCCTAGAATTTTTATCTTTCATTTGTAATTTTTCTGTTTTAATATTCCCTGTCATCGAGAGTGCTGCCAGTCTGATTATTCCTAGCTTGCATCCCTTCACTTGAAACAGTTTCCACACAAACATATTTGGTTCAAAATGTTAGTGACCAAAATTTCATCCAGAACTTGAGAACTGAAAAATGGAAAGACCGACTATAGCAATGTCCCAGAAGTCCATCTCCAGGCAATAACCCTTTGGTGTTTGCACCTCCCAACCCACAGGAAATTCAGTGGACAAAGTCAAGACAGAGACCCCACTCATCTCTCCTTTGCGTTTGCAACACCAATTGCAGCTCTGAATTGATAAACCATTATTGATGTCAGAGATCAATGAGATTAAGCATATGCTTAACTTTAATCACATAAATAAGTCCATTTCTGAATCTGGGCAGCATTATTCATCACTGGGCAGGTCTGAGCTCTTTCTGGATAATTAACACTTCATTTGCTTTGCCATGGTCAGTGGTTCTCACATATAGTATGAAGAATTATATATATTAAGAGCTAAGTTCAGAATCTAGAGTCAAGTATATTCTTATCTGGCAAAGCTTATCATATTAGGGAACAGCCTGAAGTCATTGGCATTGTTCAGTCTTTGCTTTGCTCTAGTGACAGGATGCAAGTCTACAAAGAGTCAAGTAGGAGACCGAAATCTGGTCAGAGGACCTGCATGAATTAATATTTGTGTAATTAACCAAGCTGTATGAATTCCACTGCTGGATTCAGTTTTCCTTCCCATTAACATTCTTTTATACTTTCTGTATAAAAGTCTTGAATTGAACACTGAATAGTTTTTTCTTCCTCTCACAAAAATATTATAGTTAAAGCTGTTGTGTTCCCAGAATTTAAATCAGGTAGAAATACTCTTGTGCAAAAGATCTGATCATTTTATGTGAATTTTTTAAAATCATAAAGTTAAGCATATTTGACACACTAGGAGAATTTAATCTAAATTTCTAATTATTCAAATACAGACTAAATGCAGTTTTACTATTTAGTATATCTTCATTAATTATCAGCGTTGAGGAACGCATTTGAAGAAATTCAGGAAGTTTTGAAGGCACTTTTTTAGCGATACAAGGAATCTCTCAAGTTTTTAAGAACATCGCCATGATTAAATAAACATTTCATTTTATGCTTTAATTTTAACTCAGCTGAGTCAACAAGACAGAGGGGTAAAGAAGTCTTCATGGATAAAATTATCCAAGAAGCAGCAAACACAACTGAAGAAAATACAAAACTTGCAAATACTTTTATTTTACTCTAATTGCTTCGAAATCAACTGCTACAGGACATAACCATCTGAATTGATTTTCAATGTTAGACACCACAATTCTGAAAGGGAATTTTTTAAATTTTTTTTTTTAAATTGACAAACTTCTTTGAAAGTCTGCACACATTTTGATCCCACTGAAGCAAACTTTAATGTTCTGTATTGTGAAATACAATGCCCTGTTCATCTCCAGACCCATTTGCATATTATTCATGGAAACAAGACTGTGTGATCATTTCAAGAGCCATGCTTCACTTGCGGACTAAAATAAGAGAAATAAGTTGCCATCCACAAGAACGGCCACATTGGTACAAGCACCTTGATCGCATACTGTTAGCACCATGTAGCTGTGGATGTTTAAAGGAAGTTATCAGTGAGCAGACCACACCCCGGAAATATTTCCACACATTAAAATACGGTCTACTTCCTGAAACAGAGCTCAACTCTCTGACCAAAAAAAATACCTTCTTTATTAGAAATAAATTAATAAAAAGTTGACTTTGCAGTACTGATGTTGCCAGGAAGCTCTTACAAAACACAAGTATCAAAGAACAAAAAACCTAGCCTTCAATGGTGCATAAACTGTTTGGGAGCAAAGCCTTAGTCTGGAGTCAATCATGGCTTTAATGGCCCACATTTGCACTGATTTGCAGTTGAGAAATAGGAGACTTCACTGAGGATATTGCACAAGAATCTGATCTCCAGCCTAGTGATATTCATGGAGCCAGTGAAATGGGAATGTGAAAAGGCACACTAAGTGCAGTAGGGGAAATAGCAAAATACACCACGAGTACATTGACTAAACATAGGTGCATACGACTTTGTCAACTGTGTGTACATGCCAACATGCTCTTGTTACGACACCTCCATAGACGATCCATCACTCAACAGAACGCGCCTCGTGTCCCATGAAGGACAACAGGCAGCAGATAAATCTGGTCTAGTCCATATGGTGTGGAAAAAGCCTTTTTCCCCAGGCTAAAGATTAACAGCAATTGTCAGAAATCTTAACAGGGGCCAATGTAAAGATAATTTTAAACTTACAGAAATTCTTAAACACTTCATCACGCCTTGTCATGAAGTAATAATCACATGAAAAAGCTGGATTTACTGTTAGACGGTCTACAGAAAAAAGAAAAAAAGAAAAAAAACAAAAAGACAGAGGAATACACTTAAAGCTGAATTGGCTTGCATTTCCCAGTGGTCTTGACAGCCTGACAAAGCAGCAGCAATGCCACTGCCCAATGTTAAATACGATCTACAAAGACCAAAGCACACAGCCCAGAGGCAGAGCCCAGGACAATGTTTGCATTCCCTCTAAGCCGAAGCATTCCACGGGCAGGCTTCGGCCTCCTAGGAAAACACACCACAGCGCTCAGCGGCTGCCTCTAACCTCTGGTTTTCTTCCAGTCAGAACCTCTCCCTTCTTCCAACTCTTATTGCAGCCAGGGTTTCCCAGCAGCTTTCCCCCTCCTTAGCCAGTATCAGTCTCTGAAACACTTTGCTTCTCCCTTTTTCCTCTCTCTCTTCTTTGCCTCCATTTTATTCTTTTTCCTGACTTCCTATAAAATGTTCAGATTGTTGCTTAAAAGTGCCAATCACCCATGATCTTTAAAGGAGTGTCCTTTTAGGAGATGGGGGGGACTTGTTTGGAAGGAAGGAGGAGCATTGCCTGAGACAGCAGCTGGGCCATCAGGTAGTGTGAATGGGTTCCTCAGGAGCGGCAGGGCTGGACACCAGGAGCAGACAGCAGAGGACCTCACCATGATTTCCCATGGCCCTCACTCACGTCCAGGATGGGCCACAGAGATCATAAGTAGGTCAGTAAGCTCCCAAAAAAGCCCCAACTCACAGCAGCACTAACCAAAAGGGGACCGCAGCAGGGCAGGCAGCAAGCCCAAATTCCCTCCATGCCTTGGTGGGGCAGGGTGACCCATGGCATTGCTGGGGTGAACATGGCTATGATTACTCCCCAGAAATCCATACACACACATGGTGTTTCTGAATATAAATAAATAAATACATATATATAAGAGAGAAAATTACAGTAAGAAAACACAGTCTGCTAGAGAGATTATATGAACAGAGAAAGCATGCCAAAAGTGGTTGCTGTTTAATTTCAGCATACATACTGCCTCAGGTACAAACAAAAGTCTCAGGAATCCCATTTAAAGCTCTAATCAAGCTCTTCATTCATTTTCTAATTTGTAGAGCCTGATCCTGCAACATCCAAATGAACAAGAATCAGCAAGAGAAGAGATGCAGGTCCAGGTCGTGGTCCACCTGCAACACGCTCTTGACACACCACAGACATCTGATGTAGGACTTCACACAACCTGCAGCACCACAAAGCATGGAAAGCATCTTACCAACAAGGCTGGTGACATACAGCCACACTCACAGCAGACCAGGCAGCTGGGCTGTGCTGGCCTCTGGTTTCACACAAAAGCAACTTTACTGCCCTTAGCTGTCTTTTTGTCTCCCTGCCTTTAACCTTTGGGATTGTTTTTAGTGCTCAAATACTTCATTATATACAACTTTTTAATTTATGTTTTTTAATACACTACCAGAAGCTCAGTGCCCTACACAGAAGTCAGCCTCAAGCTCATCCTCACTGCTATCCAAAGGAATAAAGCAGTTTGGATATACATACCTGACACTAGCTGGAAATGTGATAGCTCAGATATCAACACTGAAATGTCTGCTGGACCACCATGGTGGTAAAATAGCTATCGAAAACAGGGCAAGTTTCTTTACAACCAGTGTGGGACCACCTGCTCAAGGTGTTCCCATAACATGGGCCACTGCTAATCACATGCCCAGTTGACTTTGGAAACAGGGCTCTTGCTTTTTTTTTTTTGCCCCGTTATTTTCCACAAAGCTGCTTTTAAAGGGCATTTATTTGACAAAATCCAACATACTATCAAAGTGGCCTTCCTAACAGGTGTCTTATACACCACAAAAAGAGATGTGTAGTCTTTTGAACAGACCTCCAATATGCTTCAAATAATTCCTTCTCCATTTGTTGTTTAAAGAATGGCTTCTTTTAATCACTACTGAAAAAATAAACAAGAGACCATTATATTTCATTTTGTATTTTAAATGGGTTCAGATGGAGAATCAAGAGGAAATCCTGTCACTTTGTTCATATGAAAGATCTCAGACTGAAAATACCTAGTGCTCTCTTGTTGTTGTCAAACCTACACCAATTAAGAAGATGGTCTTAGGAGATAAATAGAGTAGTGATTAAGAAGGTGGTCTTAAGAGATAAATGGAACAGTGATGCTTCACCTCACTGTTCAAATAGGGGTTTCAATAAAGCAATGCTGACTTTTTGCAGAGGAATGATTTTGCTGGCTTTGGGCTTTAGGATACCAGCCATCCAGAGAAACCTTTTGACATTGGGATGAGATCTACTATAGGTAGCACTTAATCCTTTAAGACTAAAGGATTAAACCAGTTGACCAGGAAAAGAAATTAGATTTAACACCTGGAAAATTCAAAGCACTTCCAACTTCCTCATTCCAAGGTTACTCTCCTTCATAGTCCAGACAAGAACACTTATACAGAGTTTTCTACATTTCACAGAAAAATAAACAAATTTATATTGATCTAAAGCAGACAGCAGATGACCTGGTAAGGAGAGGATACTGAAATATCATGGAATGGATTAACAAACATTTAAATTAAAGGTGCAGAAGATGAGGGTCTTCATAATTCAAGGATGGAGAAATGCATGCCCAAAACCAAAGTTAGCATTAATAAATAAATAAATAAATAAATAAATAAATAAATAAAAGAAGAAGAAGAGGAGAAAGGATGAAATGGGTGTGCTAGTTGTGGTGGCCACGTGCAACACTTGGAAACAGTTGACTATTCTGCTGTGAAATAGCAGACTATCTCTGTTTATTTTGTTGCTAACCTAGTTGTGCCCTATGAAATCTCCCTTTCAGATGGCCCATGCTCTTTGCTGGCCTTGTCCAGGCTCACGTGTCAGTCACAAGGACCAGTTATAGCAGCTACAGAGACACAAAGTCCATGAGACGTAAAATATGTATCAAATGTAATAGTTAAAAAAAAAAAAAAAAGGAGTCCAAGAGAAGAAAAAAATAAACCATTTTTTTATCTAGGAAAGAAAATAATATTTGACCCCCGACATGGCTTTGCTGTGTTCATGCCATGAAGGTGTGGTTAGCCCTTGCTCTGGGGCATTATCCTCGCCATCAACACACAAAACATCCCGGCTTCACATTTGTTGTTCTGGCAGTCCTCAGATGGGCAAAGTGAGCCACAGCAAAGCACCAGCTCTGTAATACAGCAGTTACTATTATTGATTTAACTGGTTTGTTTATGCCTATGTTTAATTGGCTATGTTAATAGCATTTTATTCCACATTTCACTTGTATGTGGCTGATAGCACAACACTTGTGTGGCTGCGGCGACATTTTCTCACCATTGCTATCTGTCGTCAAGGACCAGGCCGGCACTGTAATGCTAACTGACAATCCCAAATGTTTTGTTTAATTAGGTATAGTTTACACTATACTGTATAACTCCACAGCAATGGCTGATAAATCTTTTATTAAACAGGCAAAACCATGAAAAACCTTTAATCAAATAGCAAATATTTCAGTCATCTTTTAACACCAGTATTTAGCATTTCTAAACATTCATAGGTAAGATTAATGAGAACTGAGTAAAAAAAAAAAAACCTGCTGATGAAGTTGGAAAAATCCCCTTTAAAGTTTATGCCAAGCAGCGTATCACAAGAAGATCAAGCAACATGATTACCCAAGGTATTCATGCTTAGAAATATTGTCTCCACAGTCAAGACCGCCTTGTCTCCAGACAAACGCTGTTGGTCCATCACAAACAAGCGTTGGCCCACGAGATGTTTCCAGAGAATTGTGGTCAGCAAGAGACAAGTTCATTGTACGTGCCTTTGGGCCACCCATCTCCGAACCGATCTGAAGCCCAAGCAACACGTAATTCAAACAGAAAATATTAAGACATTAAACAGGACCTCTCCTAAGGGCCTGCTCCTGCCCAGGCAATGAATTCAACCCGCAGAGCTTGCAGAGCCGGGTTGGCTTTGCCCAGTTCCAGATCTGCCCCAAGGGAGAGAGGTTTTGCACAAAGCAAATGCCCCACATGGGCCCCAGGCAGACTCCTCGGACCACGTACAGCTCTCCCTGACCTCACAGCCCTGCCACGAAACACAGCACTTTTTACTGTCTAAATGCTGGGCACGCTTGGTAACTTCTTGGTCCAAAACTGTTGCCTTCCAACCTTCTGTTTCAGTCTGTCTGATCATCCTCACCCTGATTTTCCTCCTATTAGACCTTTAATTTCTTCATCCCTCTTTCACAGTCTCTTTCCCTCCCTTTCCACCTTGGTCTCAGATTAATAATTTAAAACAGAAGTTAAAAAGCAAAAAAAATTCCTAAATTAATTTGGCATCTGTGCTATTTAACTACATGCCTGTTTAATTACCCAATACTATTACTTCAGAAAATTTAGGTCTCTTTCTAATACAAGTTTTGTAGGGAATAACTGTTCTTCCCCCCCGCCCCCTTTTTTTTTTTTTTTGAGAGAGAGAATTTTGTAGTAGAAAACTACAGAGCAGAAACCATCCAACCATGTATTTTGTGCCAGGAAAATGGCACAGGAGTGTGCTACAGCTGCTTCCACAGAATGCACTCTATACAATAATCAGGATCAGAAATATTTCACAAATCAGAAAATCTCAGGCCTCTGTACGAAACCCAACCGGCAGTCAAGCCCTGCATCCAAAGCAGCATTCGCCCTGCGAGCGCGGAGGGCAGCACGCAGGCGCAGCTGGGACCCCCGCTCCTGGGAACGTAGTGGGACCAGGGCAGCAACTTCTGCTGCAGGTTGGGACCATCGCCACCGCGCAGCCACCCTCTCCTTCCCCAGCAAGAGATGTGGCACATCCACGCTTGAACCTAATGATGGAGTCCCCATTTCCCACCTCGCCAGACTCTCGGTCCTCTGGGCAAGGCAGGGTCCATCCGTCCTGAGGCACCTTCGGAGGGAGCAGCCCTGCCCGCAGCGCCACAGGGCTCTCCACCGCCTGCCTCACGTCAGCGGGGTAACTTTCACAGCAAACACATTAGACAAAGTGTTAAATGTTCCCAGGACAAGGTTTTCCATGGTGCTTGGAGGTGTCTCTGTACGCTCAGAGGACTTGCTTAGGAATGTAAAAGGTCAGATTTGGCACAGGAGGGCAGACAAGGTTTTCAAAGTGGTGGTAAAGCGGGGAGAGAGGCACAAAATCACTCACTGGGTTTTTGAGAATCCTAGGGGAAAAACTAGAAAGAGACAAGATCATGGAGAATACTAAAAAGAGAGTCTCTTCCAATTGCCCGTGAAAGGCGAGAAAGCAGATGAAGATTATTGAGAACAAACACCACACATCCATGCACATACATACCGTCATCTAGATCCCAGAGAGAAGGCAAGCTGCTGCATTGTGTAGAGATTCAAAATGTAGAAAATCAATTGTAAATCACGAGTTCTGGATTCTTTGAGATGAAGTGTAATCTGATTTACAATGTTACAAAAAGAAATTAAAGTTAATTCCAACATGATTGTGGGTATACCGCAATTTAATATAACCATGCTGTGGCCTTTAAATCTCCGCATTGCAATATGCCAACAGTCATTACTTCTTTAAGTTTCATATTTTATTTTAAACTATAAATTGGAAATATCACATAGCTTGTTATTTACATTTCAGAATTAGGATCTTTGCTTAGAAACACAGTGCTCTATGGTGTAATAAGATTATTGTGCAACTACCACACAGTTAGGGTAGTTAAAGGCACTCCACTTCACCTCATCATTTTTTCTGCTTAAATATTATGCCACATTCTGATTAATACCAGACCAATAAAATCATCTTAGCAATCTGGTTAGAGTCTTTTGTCTACCCAGATGGCCTGCAATGTTAATGTGTGACAATTTCAACAATGAACTAGGACTGTTTTATGGAACCAACATTTGTTCCACTGCTTTTTCTTCTTAGGCTCAGAATTTTGACACAGATGGTACAAATTACTCAAAAAACAGAAATGTTCATTTAGAAGGCTTAAATATGTGGTTTTACTCAGGCCATCCGAATCTTTTACATTTACAATTCAGTAAATTTACTAACAACCCTGCTGTAATTAAGGTCTATAAAAATCTTCCCTTCTTTCCTGCTTGCTTTTCCCCTTACATATCTACGGCATTTCATTATGCCTCCAATTTATTAATATTTATTCCAGTTCTGAAATGTTTTTAATTTTGGAGGATTTACACTGTTCAATCTTGCATCCGATTCTTCATACCTTTCTAATTATGGGAAAGGGGGAAAAAAACATTTAATCTGTAACCACGTATTAATCTCCCTAGAACCTACAAATTTCTAGATCTTAAAGGAGTAGAAAAAGAAAAGATAGAATGATGTCAGCAGCTTCTGGCCAAACTGCGCAGCATTTTCAGTGAAGCAGAAGATTTTATAGTCCTGATTTTCCATACAGACACTCAGGAAAGAGCACGATGTCTCTGAGAAGATTTCTATAAAGCGTTAAAAGACAGAGAGAGAGAGAGAGAGAGAGAGAAATTCCAGACTAGAGACAGATGCACTTAGTTTGCCCAAGTCTATAAAGGCGAGAGGTTATTGTGCACAACTGCCAGAGGACAAAAGAGTTAACATAGCGCAACTGCTCGGGAGGTTTTGCCACTACCCCAGAGAAAAGCCAGCCGGCACAGGCTTTCCCCCCTCCTGTCCAGGCAGGTTCACGTTCTGCAACGCCAGAGCAGCCAACGGCGCCAACACACCTCCTCCGAGAGTGCCGGATGGGCTTTTGTTCCCATACATCCAGGCACCCCTAGACCCGCAAACCATCATGGGGGCTAGCCAAAATGATCTGGCCACACACAGAGGTGAGGAGGAGCAGCAGAAAGGCAGAGACCTTGCTCTGCTCCAACTCCAGGCTCGCCTTCAGCCACTGCTTGGTTTCCTTCAGCCCAGCAGTGGCTGTGGTCTGCAACAGCCCACATGCTTCCAGAAGGTCTTTGTGGCTCATGGGAGAGGCTACACTGAAATCATCCATCGGGGTCCATGGCAGCCATGTGAGTCACCCCAGCAGGGTTTGCTTTCAGGGCGTCCTTCCAAATCGCATCGCGACACCAGGCACGGCTCCAGAAACCTCGTGCCGTTTCACGGCACCGCAATTGCTAACATTTATTTCAGTGCCTTCAGCCAATTTACCTGAACACAGTCTTCCTTTGACAATTACTATAGCAGTGTGTGGTTTCAGCATCAGTCTGCCGTTTTGGTTTCTGTCCGACTACGTCTCTGTGATGGTTTGGTTTTATTATTTAAACAAATAATTTAAACGTTAAAATCAAATTAAAAAAACAACATAAAACCCCATGACTGTCCTTTTGTAGTCTTTGCAGAAAGTACAGTATATGCGTGATGCTCCAATTCATTATGATATTCTATTAGATCTGCCAACAGAAAGTGCATTTTGAGTTTCTAAATGTTGTTTCCATTAGAATCAATCACTCCATGCAATTAAGCCAATAGTCTCTCACCATTTCTGCTGTTATGAGCTAAACCATCCTAAATATATTGACAGCTGTCTCCTATAAGATGACACAAATTAGGTTGAGGGGGCATAAGCCTAAATGTCACCAGTGGGAGGACATCAGTTATTCTTTCAGAAATCCACCTAATTTTCATACCCCATAAGGCATTCAATAGACTTTCTTTGCATTGGCAGCATGCAGTAATCAATGTTTTGCATATTACAATCAATAACATGCTTAAATGTTTAAGTTTTGCATTCTTTCACGATAAATATTGATATATTACAAACTATGTAAAACTGTTCATTGGACTTTTTCTTTGCAGCATGTACTGTATCATTCAGCAAATAAGTGAGCTAAATATTGTTTGTTACAAAACAGATGTCACATGAAATTATGCCATATGTGCTATTAAACTTTTTTTTTTTCTTTTTTTACAGTGAAAACCAAGATTTAGTTTCAGAAGTGACTGTATTTGGCTTTTCAAGGATTTGGAGCATGAAAGCAACATCTCCGAAATATTTTTAAACCTGCTGTGCATCCTGTAATCCGGTTTCATAGATGGAAACTTAGTGTTTTAAATGTAGATATCTTAAAAATAAATAAATATGCTAAATGTATGATTGCAATACTACTTCTCCACAGGTTCCACTGATTTATCATAGAGGCAAATGAGAAATTTCTACAGTTTTCCCCTACCACTTAAATTTTAGTACTTTTATCACATCGGTACCTTTAAATACAGGTACTTTAACTTGAAAATTAATATACACTTTTTCACCCACCTAAAAAAAAAAATAATCAGTTAATGTCTGTATAACACAGATATTTTGTATTGAAATCTGAGAATACTGGGTGCATGGATTCATGGATGGTCAATGCAGACCTGCTTCAGAGTGAAACACAAAACAACTAACTCCGCATGAGGAAAAGGAATGCGTTCTGAGGTTTGACTTTGACGGTTTTTACACAATCATATATGTGACAGCAGAGCAGTCTATATCTCTAGACTTTGAAATTGTGAACTCCACAACAGAGTGAGCAGAATGCAGGAAATGTGTTGCTAAGAGCCATACAGTAAAACAAAATCTGGTTGCCACAAGAAGAGTGACATTGGCATCAGAGACAAAGACACTTACACCCACAAATGGAAACACGGAGCATTGGGAAAGCTCGAGGAAAAGGAGCAGATGCAGCAGCACAAGGAAGAAACTCAAAGTAAAGATCTTCAGGCTCCATATGTAGTTTTTCTTTCTCTTAGTCATCAAAAGGAAGAAGACAGGGTAAACAAAAAGGGAGATAAAGAAAAGGCGTTGAAGAAAATATTTTCTTCTTTTCCCCCCTGAAGGCAAAATACTTGCTTACATTTCTCAACATACTATCTTTGTGAGTCTTCTCTGTAATACAAATAACTAATTGCTTGCCAGCGAGCATTAAAACTGGGAGGAAAAGTCCTTGATCTCCCAGCTTGGTGGAGATTCCCGAGGCTTTTAGTCTTTAAAAAAAACCCTACAAATAAATTTTAACGCTTCAGTGGATGGACACCCCCCTGCCACTAACACTGCAAACTTCCATTACGAAGCCAGATAAAATGATATCAGCCCATGAGACACCGCACCATGCCTGGTGAAGCTGCCTTTCCCAGGTCACAGCACCTTCCATAGCGTATCAAATTGCCTTCTTGATTTCTCATGTTTTCTGAAGAGTAGTGTCACCTTTTTCACATCCTGTTTGTCATTTGGCAGGTTCACTTAGATTGAGTAGTTGTAGAAGAACTGCAGATGGGGCCACCACAAAGGATCACTGTCGTGACTCATTCACACCACCAAACACATGGGAGTCAGATAAATACTGGTTTATTGGCTTACTGAACTTTCCCACAAAGAGAAGCTTTCCCAGCACAGTGATGCAGCATAACTCCAACACCTCCGATGAACTGGTCGCACCAGTTCTGCCTTGTTAATACCTGGAGGAGGAGTCCTCGCTGATGTGCCCACCATGAAGGTCAGGGAGCAATCAGGGTGCCCAGAGCCCTGGCTGATGGGGAGAGGGTCCCAGAGGCCCCTGCCACCACAAAGATGGGCACCTGGTGCCAATGTATCCCCCTCAGATCTGGTACCACAATGCCAAACACCACCCTGAAACTGCTGGTTTTCCAAATTTCCTGGTCTAACATGGCTTGGCTAAGACTAAACGGGATTTTCGTCGATAGTGCAAGAGACAAAGTAGAAGCAGGTCAAGAATTTCTCTGGGTTAAAGCACGACCACTGAGGAAGCCAATGGCGAGCAGTCAGGAACAACTATTCTGCAGCAGCTTCCTTTGCGGCAAATCCTTAGTTCACACAAGATGTTCAGCATAGAAAATATGCACACCTTTAAAAAAATATCAAACTCAGCTTTTTCTCTGAAAATACACAATTTTTTACCCCTACTTCTAGAGAAGGGCAAGGTTTTTTTAAAATTATGTAGCTTGATGCCGGTATTTGGGGTGATAGATTCTTTACAAATGCCAAAGATAAGAGAGTGGGAAAGATTACAGGCAACCCTACAACCTCCAATTAAATGCAACCATAGTTGTAAAAGCTTTCTTTTCTCCCTGCCTCCACATTGCACCTTCTGCAGCAAAATGCCTCGTACAGGATAAAAATAGCTAGATCTTTCAAAATCTTAGAAGAAAGGTACTTGAATGTTTCTCTTTAAACATTATATTTTCTTAAAGGCAACATAATGAGGTCAACTGAAGCTGGATTCAAGCTGATAAACTGTATTTAGAAGAAACCAGAGGTTGAGCAAGGGGGTTCTAACAGAGGAAAACAAAGAGAATGATTGCAAAAGTCAGATCTCAAAATGTTAATCAGATTCAGAAACATAAAACATGACAATTTAATGGTGTTTGGTTAAAACTAGAAAATTTTAAAGTTCTAAGTATCTTACATTGAATTCTAATACTTTTTTAATTATTAGATATAAAATGCTTACAATTTTCAGTGAAAATTAGACTTGGTAATTTATATTTCTTGTTTATACAGTACAATTTGCTGATGAAAAAATGTGCTAAACTTATTGATTCATGACCATAATTGTTTAATTATTTATCATTGCAGAATTATATTAGCATTTATAATAATGCAGATGTGCACAAAGGCTAAGAAGTCATATACAGCTTTTGTTTTGTGTTTGCTATGCTGAAATTAGGTTGATCCAGGTTGTGTGTGCATACTGCATATTGTAAGTGTTGCAACTCGGTGTCTCTTGGTTTTACTGGAGTTACAGCAGGGCTAACCAATAGCCGCAATAATGAAAATGCTCCGATAGCTAATAAAGTATATAAATCCAAAGCTAACAGCATCGCAAAAGAAGTCTCCTCTCAGATTGATTCTTCTGTTACCATGATGCACATTAAATTCAGTGCAACACACGCACAGCTGTTTGCTTCATACCACCCACAGCAAAGGAATAGCTCGTCTGTGTTTGGTACGAGGGAAGCCAACAAGAGCCGCACACCACAAAAATTACAACCAGCTAAGCCAGCCAAAATCTTCTGCATGAGGCCAGTTAAAGAAGAACATAAGAACTCCTGATATGAGACAAACACATTCCTTTAATTTTCGTCTTTATTTTAAGGGATCATAAACACTGGAAGAAAATGACAGATGCCTCACTTCAGTCTCTCCTCCCCTCTGTGTACAAAATCTATTCCCTAAAGGAACTACAATAAGACTGACATATATCCCTTTCTTGAAAGCCGCTAAAATAGCTTTGCCATGGGCTTCACAAGAAATTTGTAACACTAAGTGTGTCTTTCTGGACTCATCCTTTTGACGTATTGATAGTCAAGGTTCCTGTTGCTTGTCCCCTCTGCGCTCTTTTCACCTAACACTATTTACTGGTGCTACCTTTTCATAATTAAGAGTCCGTATCAAAGCGGTTGTAACACCCTTTAAGCAGCTTTTCTAAGGAATCAAATCTAAATGAAAAGGCAGAGTATAAAAATGCCCCATCTTCTGCTGTGCCTAACTGATTTGCTCTGCGTTTTATCCTCAGGAAGGTGCTGATTCCAAAAGACAGGGAAGAAGGACCGTTCACAAAAGCCGCATCACGCAACCAGCAAGAAGAGCTGCTTGTGTATTTTATGTCTACACGTGTTGAGTGTCTCTAAAAGCAGCCGCCCAACCATGCCCCGGCCATTTCGGCTGGATTGCTTATCACAATTCACAGAAGCGAGTATTTAACCTACTGACTCCTGCATCACAGCACGGGCCAGGTATTTGTTTCTTTTGTTAGATTAATATTGGTGACAGAATAACATACTCGTTAATGGTGATAATGATTATACAGTGAGGTAGAATAGCAATTCTTCCAATGTACCGTACAAAGGAGTTGGTTTCATTAATTAATAAAATTTATTAAAGAACACAAGACAATCAAGGAAAACACACTTTTGTGAAGCACCTTCTCAGATGCTGATCATTGGCTCGGTAACTTTAAACCTATCAACCTGTTACGGTAACGCTACGTTTGCCACAGAGGGACGAGCCACAGGAGAGCACACCCTGGCTCAGAGACGGACGAGCATCCATCCCCCCTCAGTGAGCAGGGGCAGAAGCCCCCAGTGAGGCTGCAAAGGGCTCCAGAGCAGGAAAGACATGGAGGAGCAAGGCAGCAGGACGAACCATGTCCCGCACTGAATATATGCCAACGGCAGGACTGGGCTGTGAACAACAACAGACCCACCACTATACTCTGGATAAATCCCTCCATTTCCCAGCTTGCTCTATCACTATGTAAGAGACCAGTTCCTCTGAGACTGCTTTGCAAGGTCCTAATCACATCTTCAAGAAGTTTGGGTGAGAACTCTTCCTGAGCAGGATGATCTCAAACTTTTCACAACTATTAATACCTGAATCCTCATAAAAATCTCTGGGTGGGATGGCCATTTAACAAACCATTTACCAGAACTGCAGAACAATGTGCAGTTTTTGGTTTTCCCTAAAAACTAATGTAAAAAAAAAAAATCTACAGCAGAGTAGAGACTAGAATCCAAGTTCCCAGTTTCAGAGCTATCTTAGGCAGCAGTGCCTGTATTTCATTAAGTGATCATATTCCTGCATGACTGTCATGTCAGATTTTAATTCTGGTTACCAACATGCTGTCATTAGCTATCTGGGGGATTTATTGGTTTTGCCAAGCAAGGTAATATAGGAGTGTTCAGCTGTGCATTCAGTACTCAAACAGTTTTATGGGAAAAAAGGTGGCGAGGAAGGGCGAGATTGCTATAGGGGCTGCAAGACTAAGTTCCCTGAATTCACACAGGCATTAGTTAAGTTACATAGTATTTTTGATCTTCAGATTCACCACTATGAGATGTAATTGCTCAGTACCATGCAGACAGATAGATGCTTAAGGGATTAGGAAATGCCTCAATACAACAGACACAGTAACAGGAGACTCAGACACGCCGTGGCAGCCAGTGGGGAGAAGGTATATCTCACCTTACTTCGCTTACTCTCTTTTGTTCAAATGTAAGTGTCTTTTCGGAAATGATGATGAATCAAGATCTATTTTTATTATGAGCTTTTCTCTTCACTTTAGTTGGTGTCATATCTACATTAAACAAAAAGTGGCTGGTAAGATCAAAATGCCAATAGCCAGCCCCCATTTCAGTTTGAAGTGGTTTTTTAGATGCCAAGATCTATCCATAAACCAGATAAACACATCGAACAGGCATGAAGTAAAGAACAACTTTTTAAAGTTACGTTTGCTGGCCTGCTGCAAAACTTCAGACATCTGGCAAAAGAGTAACAATTAAATTTCATCTAATATTTCTCCCCTTCACTCTATTCCTTCATGAAAACAAAACATATTTTGAAACCAAAGCCAACAAGACTTTGTCTTGGGAAGACGTTTTAAGGAGTGTTTTGGTTCCTGCTCAGGACTTGGTGTAGTCACTAGCAAGTCACTTCCGAGTGTCAGAGTTTATTATTTTTCTTGGATGTCCAAATGGAAACTGAGCTCATTCAAAATCCTTCTTATAAAGGAAGTTCTTATGACTCATAAATCATGACCCAGAACTCAGTATTTAAGTTTACTTATTTGTAAAATAACAAACACCCACCTGTTGCAGTTCTTATGAAATGATGTGTTAAGTCACTACATTTATACAAGGCCAATGTAACTCAGTAGTCTAAATTCTCCTCTTTCCCACCAGCATCTGTCTGGAGCAACTGCACTTGCAGTGAAGCAACATAACTTAGTGCAAATTGGCCCGTGTCCTTAAAAGAGCTGCCCCTGAAGTCAGACTGAGAGTCCTGCAGGAACTAACCCAAGAAAGCACTGGTTTAAAACACTTAATGAAGAAATGAGGTGGAATTGAAATGAATTTTCACAGCAATCGATGCAATGCTTCAATGTTTCCTTGGAAAGCCTGGTTCCTCTCCTCCCAGGTTGCCCTTCCTTCTTTCCCCGTTGTATTTTTATCAGTTTAAAACTTAAATCACCAAAACAATTGTGTGACTTTCAAAAATGCTTGAAATGTGTAAGCGTGAAAATACATTTTGTGTAGCTGTGTGCAACCATGAAACATTTTTTTAATGAAGAGATTGAAGTTCTATCTGTTCTGTTACTTGCCTGGGTTTGTTGTCACCATTGCTGTACCCCCACAGCTTTATAGTGGCTAATAAGAAAGCACAACTGGAGTACAATGGATGGGTTTTGTCCTTCATTAGAATCATTGTTTTCATCACACTTGATTTTCAATATTTTTCCTTTAAAATAACTCTTTGAACTGAAGCCTACATTCCTCTCTTGTTCCCACACTAATCTCCTACTTGCCAGTCCTCAGGATTCACACATATTACTATATTTGGTGTTTTTCCTAAAGCTCTTCATAATTACATCACAATTAATTCCTTAAATATAAAAGTGTTTTGAGCTCTCCTAATTGTAGGGACAGCCTCAAGAATATTGCCAAATTAATCTAATGGCCTCCAAACCAAAAGGCAATGAACAAAAGAAAAGAAAAAAAAAATCACTTAAAAAACCCTCTTCATAAGCCAATATCATGCTCTTGGGGAGCCTGACTCATGGCTGCGAATGCTGAGCTTTAGTAACGTAAACTGCTCCTGTCACAAAGATCCTGTAAACTTCATACAACTTCTTAAGCTCAGGGACGTAAATGCCCTGACCCAAGACCATGCAGGAAAAGTGCTAAAACCCCAGATCTTCCGGTTCCCAAATGGTTATCTTGTTCACAGACATGGAGGTCCTAGACTGGTTTCTTATCCCTTTAACATCCCATCCCATAGGGCTTTCTAGAAACCATGAGCTTTCTACTGATCCTGCAGCTGGAACCCACCAGCAGTTGGTCTCTCTTCCTGCTCCTTCAGTCTCCAAAGAGGTCAATGCCATGTTCACATAGCCCATGAGCATCCATGCAGCCCTTAATGCAGTGCACTCTCAAATAATAACAATTCAGCACATGAGGGCCTACAGTCTCCCTTCTGTCTTTCTCCACTGTGACAAGGAGGACCCCTCTCTGGTGGCACCAGAACCAAATGCACTGATGTGCCCAGGCAGAGAAACCAACATCAGCTCAGAGTTGAAACGCCACCTGCAGAGCACAAAGCACATAGGTGTACACAAAGAAACACCTTATATACCTCAAAATGAACAGGAGATAGAGAATTAATCATCTTCAGAGCATAGAGGGAACCCTGTTTCTTCAGTCTGTTTGCAAGTGTCTCCTGGACTTGAAGAGTTCAGAAAGGTCTGTGGTTTAATGGAGTCAAATTTCATTCACCAAGTAAAAATAAATCAAGATAAATAAATTAAAACCTCCTTCCCCCTCCCCCTGATGGCACTAAACTCTCAGAAAGCCTCTCCAGAACTGAGCAAGCACAGGCTGAGCCACCTACTCCAGACTGGTCATCTACAAAGTCCCATCAGGGGAGTCCTGTCCTGTAACCCACTGCCAGGACATCTCCACGTCAAGCTGATTTCAGAGGCTGCACAACACTGAACCAGGCTTTCTGGCTTTTTGCCTGATCCTACAGGGCACAACTCCCCTTGCAACACACAAGAGTTAACCCAATATTCTTATCATCACCCAGACCCCAGTGAGAATTGAAACTAAAGAGATGGGGAAAAAAGAACATTTTAGGAGATCAAGCGTAGTTTTGTCTGTGAATAATAAGGGTAAAACAAGAGATATCTTTATCTTTATCCCATATGCATACATTTATAGCCAAAAAGCAAGGAACAATATCTGAAATATTCAAAGAATACTATGCCAGCACTTATCTGGTGACACTTGAGATGAAGAAGATAATTGAAAGGATGATTGCATTGGGCTTGTTGTATTCCATTGATAAGAAAGGTTTTAGAGAGCCCATTCGGTATGCTCAGCCATGGCACAAGATGCCAGGAGAAAACACAGTACTGCGGCAGTGACAGTACCTCGGATCCATGAAACACTAAAATGAAAGATAAAGAAGGCTCTGAAAGAAACAGTGTTGGGCACAGTTCAGTTGATGACAAACATCTGGACAAACATCTAGATGTTGGAATACCTCTTAATCACTGCCCACTAGCTGTCACCCTGCATTCCCATGCAAAAATCTGCCCGTAAATTAGAAGCCTTTGCTGTCTCTCCCCGTGATAAAGGCCAGTAAGAAAAACACCAACAGCCAAAACCCTGCATGGCTGTGCTCTCAGGATCTGCTGGCAGGGCTGACGCGAGGTCCAAACCCCGGAAAAACACGAGGTGATCACTTGTTTTGCTGTTCTATTTATTAAACATCTCTTGCTTGATTATAACTAAGCACTAAGTTTTTGCAATACTAGCAAAATCTGTAACGGTTTCTATAACTCTCATGATATTCTAAGCTAACTTCAGAGGCAGAGCAATTTACCAGAACTGCAGCTTAAACAAGTTTGAATTTCATTTGCTATATATATGAAGAGAATGCTCTTACTGAAAAAAGAAATGCATGAGCGCACATTAAAGCAGAGCTTTGATTCTGAACTCTTTATCCTGAACTCTGAACAATGGATACTTATGAATCATTTGTGCTGCATACTGAAGCCTTTTGAACTGGTAACAAGAGAAATCAGTTCTGCTAATGCATCTCTCATCCGAGATCTCTCACTCATCCAGATTTTAAATCTGAAACTTAGAAGAATAAAACCATCTTTTTGGAAGGACCAAGAGTATTTTGGAAAACAGACTGGTCAGACAGGAGGGGAATTTCTGGATGGGGCAATAAGGAGATTGTGTGCAGGTTCTGATTTTCAAGACCAGATGTTTAAAATAAATGTCTGAAAAAGGAGGGGAAGAAGCCTTACAAAGTGGTTTGCACTGCTTGTATTTGGGGCCTGACGGGGCAATATTGTCACTCTGCAGTGTGCAGCAAAACTAGATCGTGGAGGTGCTAATGATTAGGATGACATTAAGCAAAGTTTTGGATGCGGACAAAAGACTAGATTAAAGTTTAGGAACCAATCCTATATCCTGCCATAAATTTGGTCCCAGTAATGGAAAAAAATACAGCAAAGGTAGGAATTCTTTCATAAGGAAAACCATCCTTTACTAGTACTATGAAATCTTTCTGTATAAGCCATCTTTAGTCCTTCCCTACTTCTTACAGTTAACAGAAAATGCTCCAAACCCAATGCTTCTAGTTATGAATTTTATAGAAGTCTGGTGTAACAAGTTCCATGTTTGAGGA
The DNA here is from genome assembly GCA_008921705.1 of Burhinus oedicnemus. NCBI lineage: Eukaryota > Metazoa > Chordata > Aves > Charadriiformes > Burhinidae > Burhinus > Burhinus oedicnemus. The sequence goes on from VFFE01008174.1 coordinate 3,054,084, forward strand.
TATGTTTCACGAAAGAGATCAAGCTCAGATTAAAAGAATTAAAAGTGCAGTCTGCAATGATGCATGGACAGTTCCTCCAACTCCAGGCTTTTGAGAATTCCTTTTAAACAGTAGAGAAAAGCGTGCAAAAAAGCTACTGAAACTTTTATAAGAGATAAATTGCACAATACCAACCTGATTAAATTTCAAATGCTATCAACTTTTGCTTACAGTGTATGAGAGGGAGCAGACCTGAATTGAGAGTGCAGCCATCAAAAATGCTTTCCCGGCAGGTCAGACGTATGTCTAAATGAATGTCCACATTAAACGACAATGTCACTAATGACAGAAGCATTGAAAGATCAAAATGAAGTGCACAATCAGAACTCCGCATTTCAGTGCAAAATTCACCCTTAATATTTAGCAGTGATGACCTCCGGATGAAAAAATGCCTGCAGTGGCCCAAGTATTAAGCGCACGTGCCTGTACAAGGGAGGAGCTGGCATTAGCACGCTGCTAAATCATAGCTTGTAGGTAAATGCTGCAGTAGTTAGATGCTTATGCAAGATGCATAGACATAAAGCCAGTCACGTAAGAATAAGGCAGCATTTTTTGTGCCCTCTCCCTGCCATGCAGCCATAGCTCACTAATAAAAGCACATTTTATTAACTCTTATTTTATTTTTATAACTCTGGGGGTTCCCTAGGTAAATGTGTTACACCCATGCTCAGCTACCAGGGTTTTGCAGCTCAGAAAGGGCAGATGGTGGGATGAGGCAGAAGAGACCCCAAAGCAGCCCCAGGGGGGCTCAGCAGTGGCCGAGGGTGCCCACGGTGCTCAGGCACTGGGGAACAGCAGGCTCCAGCTGCGCCATCACCCCACGTGTCCCTCTTCAGCAGCCACCCCTGCCAAGTGTCAACCACTGCCCATGTTAGAGCGCAGGTGAGTCTTTGCCATGGCCCTCTTCCCACAGGGATGAGTTATGGGCAGGGTGCATTTAATCAACAGCTTGGATCCACCTGTAACCCCCTGTGTTTCATCAAACTTTATTCTTACCCTCTTCGTAAAGGTATACATACTTAATAAGATTAGACAGTGGTAGCATTTCATAAGCATGTGCCATAAATACTCTCGCATATGCCAAACTGAAAGCTTTCTCGTGTTTGGTGACCCTCAAATCACACTTCTTTCAGTTCACCCAACTGTTACAGTAACAGCAAAAGCAACAGGACAGAAATAGCAAAATTCCCCACACACGCACTCTTCAGGCTATATTCACAAAAAGGGACAACTTCCCCTCTGAAACGCAGCCAGCTCTGGGGTAAAATGAATTCTGGTTTGGGAAGCAACATAACTTCCCATACAATTTTGGAGAAAAGACAAGTTTTGCCTAAGCCAGCTCTGCTCAGCTAAAGCAAACACTAGAGGAACAGGAATTTCTCCTTTGCAGAAAGAGCAACCCTGGAAGCCATCCTACACGCCAAACGGCACAGCATGCCGATTGCTAACTTCATAAAAACGGCCAAGAGAAACTGAAAAATGTGAATCTGTATTTTCCAGGAAGCTAGAACTAAGATTCGGATAACCAAGGAGTTGGCCTGTAGTTAGGACAAGAGCAACAGTAAAGGAAGAGGAGAACGAACCACCAACGCAGTGGTGCAAGTCCTCATTTGCGATGCTAGAGCTGCTTTATATGCTGAGCTCCCATCCTTCAACAGCAGGTCAATGTTTTAATGTGGATTGGGCACATAAATGCAGATCAATTTATGCATTAAAAAAAATCATCTACATGTGCATTTATTTCAATTTCATTTTAGTGAATCAGGTCCTGATTCGATGCTAACTGAAAACCCTTGAAATAACTGCGAGCTTGCTCATAGCCAATTCTGTGTCACCGCTATGAAATTAGTAGTGAAATTAAATGGCTCAACAGTACTAAGACATTCCCCAACTACTCCAGCAAGCAGTCGCTCACCTCTAAGGTTAACAGGATAAAGGCTGGATAAAGAAACTACTCATTATACCAGCTCTACAAAGAAGCAATTATGAGACTTTATAAAGTGGTTTCAAATATATTTTGCAAACTAGGACTCAGACAAATATTAGTGGCAGCAAATTACAGTACTTAGCAGAATTATCACCAGAAAAGAGACTCTTTTAATCTATAAAAAATATCAACAAAAGATGTAAATATGGACTCCTCGATGGGTGGTATATCTTGAAGAAAATATACATCTAATCTCACAGTGTGTTACCTCCAGTACCTGGAGAGAAGGTTAACAATTCAGAGCTGTTTCCTACAGCTATAGAATATATTTTGATGTAGATTTGTAGATATCACAGACTTAAAATCTATTGTATAATCACAGGGCAAGTGCAAGGAACCTGGGGACATACTTCTCTACAGTAAAGTGCCGGAACACTGGCTTTCATTTTAATCAGTGTTATTCCCTGTTTTTAACAAATTATATTTCATTCTGTGGCCTTTTGGTTCTATTTTTCTCAGCGTAAACAGCAACAGCGTTTCCACCACCACGCATACAATTTGCAGGCTGTATATTGGCATTACACACGCCTTTATCTCCACGTGCGACAGGCGAGTAGGAGAAAACAGAGTCGCCCTCGCAGCACCTCGCGACAAGCACCAGATTATGATCTTGTTTGCATCACCATAAATCCTGAGCAATCATGCTCGGGTACCAGCAGATGCTGCTCTGGGTGAAACCGCACATGCCAGCAGGGAACCTGTTGGTGATCCAGGGATTCACAACCCGATATCCCCAAGCATTCCATTCCCAGTGTTCCCATTCAAGTCAATACAAGTGGTAGGAACCAGCACCTTGGGATGTCAAGCAGCGACTGCAGGTTTCCATGGGGGTAACGCAGAGAATTTGCCCATCCTGTCACACGCCCTTCACGTTATAAATACCCTGAACATCAAGCTGCAATGCAAGAAGTCAAAGATCCCTCCAGCTTTGGTCTCTCCTTGCTCAAAGCACAAAGTGGAGGCCAGCACTTGTTGAACTACTGTCACAAGCAGAAAACACTTCTGTGGCTCCCTGACATTTCTTTCTCTGAAGTTTTCAGTCTCTTCTTCATCAATGGAACAATATGCATGTTTTTAAATTCCTTCCATTAAAATCTTATACAACAATTTTTTTGGATGGCACTCCAGCAGATCTGCAAAGTGGCCCTGGTCACGTGCTCCAGCGTGCAAAGGAGACAACCCCCAGGGTGGTGGCAACCACTGCAGCTTCCCACCTCTTTCCATGAGGAACTTCACCCCTACCCCATCCACACTCCCAACAAGATTTACCTGTGAGCATGTTGCAGCTGCCAGTGCCGAGCATCTGAAACCCTCTGTGTTAACTAAACACAACTGGGAAGTGAGCTTCCATGGGCTCTTTAACCCTTCTTCTCTTCACTCACTTTAATTTGTGTTTGGCAAGCTCCAAAACATTCAGAGGTCAGGTTTTAGCTTAATTAAGAGACCACAAAAATCCAGAGAGTCATCCAAACCTTCTGAGCACTCAGAGTGTGGGAAAGTAAAGTAAGAAAATCATGTGCCAGCAATTTCACTGCAGATTTCTAGTGCTTGCTGCTCTGAACAAGGCTTGAAAATACCAGAACCGTTTCTCTCCCTCACGCTGAACTTGAGCACCGCAGAGACCTGACGGAAAACTCCATGCAAAACACCTGAGCCCTGGTGCATTATCACTTGCAGCTGCTGATTTTTCAGTATCCCTCAGTTATTTTTCAAGCTTCTCCCCAGGAAAACTGCTGGGGATACCACTTCTACCTACATTTTTCTGTCATGCCTTGTCTCTTAAGTTTTCTCCAGCGGTTCCTTCATTTTTAAAACCCGTCTTCCTAAATTTAGAAAAAAAAATCCTCCCGTTTGTTCCCCAGGTGGGTATAATTCTCCCCTTACTTCTCCACATTTGATATCTGACTCCTGCATGAAACAGCACAGAGCTGCAGCATCAGCAGTTCCTGAAGGGACCATCCCTTTCCCTTACTATTTGGATAATGGTTGCTCCACAAGATCAATTAAAAGAAGAAAATGAAAACAGGAATTGATACCCAAGCCTAGACCCTCGCCCAAGCCGAGGGCACCAACAATTGTAGAGATAATTTAGCAGTGCTCTTCTGCCCTCGTTTTGTCCATGTTTATTTATGCATCTTTCTGTTATGAGCATTGCGCATTAAAGTCAATAGCCTACCACTGCTTATCAGAAAACAAGTGGAGCCAGACCTGGACTTCTATAAATAAGATTTACTCTATTGGCTAAATAATGACATCTAAACTGGTCTGATTTAACTGACTATGGCAGTTCTTAGAGCAAAATTTAATTACACTTTGTACTTATTACAGTTCCTTTGTGTGCCTCTTGCTTCCCAGCAATTTTGAAATATAGACTTAAGTCTGCTATACAATACATCTCCATACCTATAGTGACATGTGCTAACAGATGGCACCACGAGCACAGAGCAGCAGATCAGCATGAGTTGTCAGTTTTGGTGGCCACGTTTTCCCTGAAGTTATCACAGCCCAACACAAAATGGCATGAAATAATCACCGGCCATTTCCCGCGGGCTGGGAAGAGCATGACTCAGCACCGGTGCTTTTTATAACATCCAAACACTTAACTTTCTAGAAGTGCTTTTATATTTATGGAGCACATTCATTATGGAAGTCTGCTAAGTAACCGATGCGCTGGGATGATACTGCTCAGCCATAAATGCAGCAAGAGCACTGACATCTCGGGTCCTTGGGTGGGCTGGGCAGTGCGCCGCACCACCAGTACGGAGGAGGCAAAGGACGCGCGTTTGTGTACGTCGGATAATGTTGCTCTATAAAATTATATTAGATGTGCATTAGGGGCTGTAACAGAAGACAGTAAGAGTAAAGGATATGCACAAGCAGGAAAGAGAAAGGCACGCAGGGGGAATGGGAAATGTTAGCAGAGCTCTGCCTTCCCACCGCAGCCCTGTGCCGTGGGAAGCCACCAGCACTCTCCCACCACTCACACCACCGGGCACGGGGCACAAAACAGGGGACGAGCCGCAAAGCCTGGTGTCACATCTCACATTCAGGTTTCACATGCACTTTATCACATTCAGAGGAAATTGAGGACTAGCCTGAGCTAGGGTTCAGATTTACCTGGGACCGATACACCAATGTTAATGAAACATACCATGGTGAAGATACAGGCACGTACTCCTAACACAATTTAAAGATGGGATACCCTAAACCTCATCTTCCCTCCAAACTCTCAAACTTCAGAGCCCCTTATGACCTGTCCTACACTTGCTATCATCTCATTGATAAATTTCCTGAATTCACACCCCAAACACATTTTGGCATGGCTTTGCAATACCTGCAAACAGCCTTGGAGCTGCAGCAATGGAGCTGCTTCCACCTCACCAGAGCCAGGTACAATGCCTCAACACCTGCCCAATTTCAAGTCTGGTGTGGTTGAAGAGCATCATGGGAAATGTAGTCGTCGTTGTCATCGTCGTCTTCTTCTTCTTCTTCTTCTTCTTCTTCTTCTTCTTCTTCTTCTCCTCCTCCTCCTCCTCCTCCTTCTTCTTCTCCTCCTCCTTCTTCTTCTTCTCCTCCTTCTTCTTTTCCCCCCTCCCTGTCCCCAGCACACACACCCCTCTGGGATCCTCGCACCAGTGATGTCAGGTGGAGGGAGCCCGGGCTCAGCTGGTGCATCCCTGAGAAGCAGGTCCTTCCTTCACAGCCTCCAAGGACACAACTGTCTCCTGCCATTTTGGACCTTCATCTGGGTAGAACTTCCACAGAGGCTGAATTTAGCTACACTTAACTGCCACAGCAGGTTTTTCTGGTGCTTTTTTGTTTTAGCATTTATGACTGCCCAAGTACTGAATGTTTGTATTTTTTTAAAGGATTCATTGTTCTTCCATTGATGCCTGAAATCAAGGTCTCAAAGCAACATCCTCCAAATCCTTTATGAAGAAGAATACATATCTTTTTTTAAAGGATTGGTGGAATATTTTTATTTTGTGTGTTTGAATGTAGAGAACCACTTAGATGCAGCTTTAAATATGACTAAGTGGACCAAAGACATTTCAGAGGATAGGACGTTACTAGGCAGATAAGAATTTCCGATGCAAGCCTGAAAGTATAATTGGCATATGAGCAGGTAGCAGGAAACCGTGTGGAATATATTTTCTGAAGATCTACATTTTCACCACTTGTCTGCAGTGGAAATGCATCAGCACACGATTTTCACCATCAAAGCCCGCGGTGTCGTAACCTACTGCAAAATTGTGGCCTTAGGGTTCAGCAAATTACTGTAAAATAATTTTAAATGTTTGCCGTTTGCTTCCAAAATGCAAAAGACAGAATGAAGGCCTCAGACAACATCACAGGGAAATAACGGGTTTGGTTATGTTCTTGTGTGAGTGTGGAAATGCATATTAAAACCTCCGCGCTGCCGGGTGGGTGCCCAGGGTGCCGCTGGGGTGCCGGTTCTGAGTCTGACCGGCCGCGGGGCAGCTGGTGGGTCCCCGCCGGGCTCCCAGCTCCCATACGCAGCGCTGGTGACCTCGCGGTGGCTGGGTCTATGCTTCAGGCACGCTTAAAAGAATATAAGTTTGGACTAGGTGCTGCATCCACAACAATTTTTTTCTTTCAAGCTATAAGGCCAAGAAGAAGAAAAGAATTACAGGAAGATGGGTCCAGTTTTAATTACAGCAGCACAAATACAGCCCTGGCAAAACCCTGCAGAACAGACACCTCTTAGCATTTCCCTCTCAGAACCACAGCAAAACACATGAAAGGTCATATACAAGATAGGATTTGACACAATAAGATTTCACTCCCATGTTAATGCACCTCAGATCAAGCCTGCAAAAGTGAAATAATAAATTTAGGAAAACAAGCAAAATGACCCTACTGGTTGGTTGGTTTTCTAGATACCATCTACATATTTTAGAAACGTACAACCTTCTAATAGAAATGAATAAACTACTCAACCATAAAGTTGCTATAGAAGATATGCTTGTTCTGATTGGAAAGGGCATCTGCTATCTGCAATATTGATAATACTTTTCAAATTTCATCTGCTTTTGTTTGCATTCTGTGTCGTCTGTTTAAACACACTGGGAATAATAATGAATCCCAGCATTATCTCCACTTTTTCAAGGCCGAACATATAACTTTATCACAAAAATAATTAAAATTCTTTGGCACTCTTGTATCTTTTCCATTAAACGTTATCAAGCAGTGACAATAAACTAACATCAGTCCAAGGCTGCCCATATGCTGCTTTTAAAAAGAATGCATTTGTCCCAGGGTGAGATACATGAATTTTGTGTTTACAGGGTCAAACAATTCCAAAGTTTTTTACAGTGTAAGGACAAAAAAAACTGCGTGTGCACACACACACGCAAATGCACACGCACAGGCACACACAGAGAGCTGGGGATATTGGGTTCAGATGAAACACCTACAAACTGGTTTGTTTAAACTTCCTTTCACAGACAAATCTTAGCAGCTTAATAATTTGGAGAACTAAAGATGTAAATATTTTGCATACTTACACAACACTGTCAATCCAATAAATGATGCTCTAAAACATTCTTGGCTGTCATATGCAGTTAATCTCAGATGTAGCGAATGAATTTTTTCTGAACTGAATTTTGTATATAGGGCTATATATTATCTCCTACATGTAGAAGTAATGTTGCAACTTTATTTTGAAATTAATAATTTTACTTCAGTGTGTTTATCATCTTTTATAAACAACATTTCCTTTGCTATCCAAGGTAAAGGAAAATAAAACACAACCTCTGTTAATCATTGCTCGATATTGATTAATACTCATTAGTTATTTAAGAAAGAAACCACCGACAGTTCATTTTTTCACGCACCTTTAATTATTTGCCAACAAAAAACAGTATAGGCTTTATAATACACTGCTAGAATATCTAACTCTGAAGTCTTTATGATTTTTATAACGTGTGCTAACTTCTGCTTAAAATGTAGTAAAGCAATGATGTTGATCTCATTTCAATACCACATACACAGTATTGCATAGTAATGCACTGGCTTTTATAAGCCAGGAAACAGTACCAACTCACTAAACAGATCCATCAGGATAATTGAAGAACTCATTTCAGGAGAACTCCCATATGAAGGCAGAAATGTTAAAAGATGTTAAATTTTCTTTTTGTGTATTGTTGGCTCGCTTGATAAGCAGAAGCAAGTTTATACAGCTCTGCAGCCAGTGTAGAATGCTTAAGCAAGAAATCCATAACTTTTAATATGATGAGATTGTCCTACTAGGAGAGATGGATTTTTTCCAATATCACTGCTAACAAACAAGTAGAGTTTCCTGTATCAGCACATTTCTGTTTCTACTCTGCAGCACACATGTGCTTCATTTAGAAACAATACATGGCTCAACATTTTTGGCATATTAAAAATGAGACAAGTACGTGAGACTAGTTGATGGACAGGTATCCTAACAGGTTTCTTTGGAGAAGGAGTACAAAAGCTTGTATAGATAGACACACTGACAAGGTTGAAAAAAAGGAGGGGGGGAAGTGTGAAGTTATTTGTGTTAACTTCCCTTCCAAGATTTAGTGGCAATGTTACTTACTGGAGTGACTGCTCAGTGGACAGATAATGTCACACAGTGTCTTATTACATGATTTCAAACCCCTGTGCACAATCTCACTTGCTGCAGAAAACTTAAATATGTTTCAGGTAGGAGCTAAATAAAAGACATTACTTTTCATCTGCTTTTTCACTTAATGCTAATATAGTCACTTGTCAGTGGATGTAAAAGTAAAGGAGACAAGGGTTTATTTTTATACCTCACAGAACAGCAACTGGTGATTTCCCTTAGATCATTGCTTTTGTGTGTGCAGGCACTAAGCTTTTTTCTTCCAACATTTTAGACATACTTTATTTTTTATTCAAAACAGTTTTATCCCAACTCTGACACGCCGATATTGTCAGGAAAGGAGGTGTGATGTTTAAACGTTACTGGGTATTTTTTCTCGTTATATCTTAGGAATGTAGGTGGTGCATCTCATTAATCCTAGAGCTAATCACCAGGCTCACGTTATTCATTTCTTCGAAGGTTTGGCTGAAGACATGACTTTGTGGTTCACTTTAGAGGATTTATAGCACATACGTCTCAATGAGCAGTCAATAGGGACATGGAGCTGAACTGCCGCTCGGATGGGGGCTGCTCGGCAGCAGCACTGCTCTGCCCAGCTGCAAGTGCCCTTCCTGGGGAAAACCACATCCCCAAAACCATACAAGGTGCTCCATAAACAACGAATGAAAAGGTGCTCTTGCTCTTCGTGTTTTGTGTTCAGAAAAAACAGCGTGGAGACCTATGAAATCTCCATGAGAGACGATGTGAAGGTGAGGCAGGCTCCAGCCTTCCTCCTGCGCTGCAGCCCCGCACCCCTCAGGCAGGCGAGGGGACCACTCCATTTTCTTCTGATGACCGAGTCTCTTTGAGGGATGTTCTGCAGAGTTACAGTCTTGGCTGCGAGGAGCGGGCAGCAGCCACGGGAGCATCCCGTCAAGCCGTCGGGGTGGCGCGGCTGGGCTTGCCCCGACGCCAGACCTAGTTATGAGATGCGCAGGATGCGAGAGGTGCCGTGACGCTGCAGAAGGGAGCCCTGGGCCGTGCAGGCGCTGGAGAGCATAGCTCTTGTAACAAGAGCGTAACTGAGACAGGCCTGCCTCGGCTGGTGCTCAGCACAAGATGAAAGCAAGCTGCAAGAAGTGGCGTTGGTGACCACGGGTAGCAGCAGGGAGAGAGCACTCTGCCCTGTCACTTTGCTTTCAGCCGGTGCCCAGCAAGATCTGGCAGGAGGGACCTGGAGCCTTCCCTCAGGTTAATTATCAGAATGTTGCAGCTTCACTTCTTTGCTTTCTTTTTCACCTTCTTCCCTTTTCCTACCTAACCTCCCTTTGGTTTTCTCAAGTATGTACGCCTACTCAATTCAATTAGCCTTGGATACAGCACCGAGGCCTCGGATACCTGCAGTCATTATCCCAAGCACTTTTCATAAGACAATGGATATTAGTCCCAAAGTCCTGGCAAAATTCCAGCTAAGCTAATGTATTTACAGTCTAACCTCCCCAAACGTATCTCTTAGTTTTAAATGGAGGAGTTATTCTTCTTTTTCTCTCCTTACTTCACTGCGTAGAGTTTCTCGTAGAGTTAAACTTATTCTCCATGGCAGAATAATGCAGGATTTTTCAGTCTTACCCGCCTTGCAACATTTGGTATTTTTCTCTAAGCTGCTGCTTCTGGACTCCTGAGACTGCAAGAATCCCGGTTCCCAACCCCTCCCTTTTTTTAAAAGCAAGCCTCTAATCCTTGTGCAAAAAAGCTTAAAGCACAAAGCTCCAAAACAACTAAAAGATGCAACTCGACATCTATTATTATCTTTAAAATATCCCACGAATTTAAATTAATTCTCATGTTGTCTGAGTCCTGCCCCAGACATGTTCCCGTAGCTGGCGATGCCGGTGGTGCCACAGAGCCGGGTCTGGAAGCAGTTATGCCCATCTCTGCCCTGAACCAATCTGCCTCATGTTTCACAAGCCCACTTCTGCTCCCAGTTACACCAGCAAGATCGCTGGAGTGGCATGACTACAACCGCGGGCAGAATTTGACCAGTATGTTTTGCGTGACCGGCGGGCCTGGGGCCAAACCCTGCCCTCCCGCGCAATGCCAAAAGATTCCCAGCAGCATACAGGTAGCGAGACAGTCAGTACATATACCTCGGTGTAATAGGGACAGCCAGTTTAAGGTGCTTTCTCAAGGTTTTGGCTTCCTCTGTGTTTTCCCTCCAAGCAGGACGAGGGATTTATTGCCCAGCCCCTGCCACACCATTAGAAGAGAGGTGGAGCAAAGCCCACCTGAAGGGAGGTGCCCAACGCCCACGGTGTGCTGCCACATCCCCAGTGGTACACTCAGCCCACCACTCACACGGGGACGTTCGGTATTTCCATAGTTTGGCTAGGCGTGCACATTTCAGACTCCAGAGGAGTCAGACATTTAACTGCTCCGTACTCAGTTTGGTAGGTTTCCTTGCCAGGGAGATAATGGGGCATTTTGGGCATGATCCTTTCCTTCATCCCCTTGGATCTGGAGATTAAACCAGGCAAGTTTAAATAGCATTTCATTTCATCTGCGGCATTATTACCGGGGTCTTCTCATGGCAGTCTCACAAACATTATTCATTAGTTCGCTCACCTATCTGTACCCCAACCCAGCTACCCAATATTCGAAGACAATCAGCAAATTAATGATTTCACATTTTCAGCCCATTAAATTATTTATTGCTGGTGTCAATAGAAAGTTTTTAAAAGGTAAAATATCTTTGTATATTGACTGCCAATTCCACATGGATGTAATGGCACCAGGCAGTGTACCACATCATGAAATAAAAATTAAATTGTAGTTGGGCTTTTAAATCAACTCAATTAAAATAAAGAGATTCTTGGCTTGATATAGGGAAATATTTGTATTTCCAATTCTATTTGTTAATACATTGACATATGTGCTATTTTTTAAATGTAGCACTAAGTGCACTTTCTGTCAATGCCATAGATTTTTTAATAGACTGAGAAAATGCATTTCATTTCTTCTTATTTTCCTTCAATACATCATTTGGTTCTGCTTTTTTGCCTGCATGAAATTCATTTTCTAATGGAAATATTTGTTTTGTAAATCAAATATGTATTATGCACAAAATGCAAAGCACAAATTAAATTATGTTAATGAAATGAAAGAGATATGAAATGCATATTTCATGGACAAAACATAACCTCAGCAAACAACCATTTCTTGATAAAATCTTTAAACACAATCTCATTCTGTGACAGACATATTGTTAAAGCAGATAGCACCTCATTTAAATGGTTTCCTTTAATATTAGTGCTTAGTATATAATTGTAAATAACTTTTGGGATGAAAAACCAATAATGAAATACTGTCTTTAATAGTTTGCTATTGATGTCAGCATAAAATTTGTAGTAGTTGAATATTGGAAATTGGGAGTGTGCACACATATAGTCAAAAGCTGTAAATGATTGCATATTTAAATAGAGCTGACTAAGGCAAAGATGTTATAGATATTAGTAATAGGCAGAAAATTATGCTGACCTAACATTATTTGACAAAACCCACTGTTTTAAATTATATATTGGTTACACTTAATGAATAATAGATACTGTAGGTGTTGTTTCTCAGATCATAATGCTGATGACACTATATGTTGGAGACTTCTTAGTCATCCTTCTGACAATAAAGCAGGTAGAGCTCACAAAGGTCACCGAAACATGAAATTGTATTTATGGGTCTCCATCGTAGCCTAGTCTTCTGCAGGAAATCATTCTCAGAGCTAGGAGCAAAAGACATATTCTAGGTTAACCCTGAACAAATACAATGCAAGAAAAAAATCACTTGAAATAAAGCTGGGGATTTCATGTAGGTTTTGGGTTGCTGTGCTCTTCTAAGCAGTAGAGTCATTATATAGATTCCACCAATTTGTTGGGTTTCATCACTGTTTCACCATCGATCAGATTTGATGGGTTGGCCCATATCTGCGGCATACATCTCTCTGTTCTCCTCGCTAACTTAAGCATACATGAAATCAAGAACAGAGCTCTTGATACATAAGCCAATTCTTCCAGAAATTTTAGGGCAGAAAAGAATGTATTAAAATCACCAAAGGGACATCTGTCTCTTCTCTACTATACTATTTTTATCAAAAATGCTAAGAAAGAGAAAGAACATGATGCACAGCTAAAAGAAAAAAACAGCACCAAAACTCAGATGATCATTAGAGAGCTGGGAGATGCCTGTAATCTAACAGGTGATAAGAAGACCAAAGCGCTTATTTGAATGTTGCTATTCTTTGCGTGAAAGCAGGAGAGCTATACATAATTAATTGGGATCTGCTTCATTTTCTGAAGGAGAACATATTTGTTTTTATATTAAGTATTACAGAAGACACTTAAGATTCAGGCACTGATACCTGATAATTGTTTATCATCTTCTTTTTTGCAGGAGGGGAGCAAGATCGATGGGGAAACCAGGACAGTGTTATCTGGAGGCCTTTGGCTTTTCAGTCACTTTGCGTTTAGGTCTTAGCCTGGTACCATAACTGCCCCTAGGCTGGCTAGTAACTCATTTCATCTTTGCAGCAGATGATAAAGCATCTGCACTGATTTGTTTAGAGATATCAGCTGTTGCCTTTGATAGCAGTGATAACAGCGCAAAAATAGTCCTCTGACTGGTTTTGGAGAAGCTCAGAGAAACCTGTGCTGCACCCAGGCATGACACAGGACCCTCCGTGCCAACGGTGTGGAGGATGCGGAGTGAGGCCATTGCTGGGATCCAGCATCCCGAGGGATGCAGCGCCCAGGATGCCTGTGACACTGCGGAGCATTGCTCACGGGAGCCTGGGCACGGTCGGACATGGTCCAGTAAAGAGTCAGCTCAGAAGAGACTGCAACAAAAGGGACAGAAAAATCCGTTAAGAGCACAAGCCTGAGTTGACTCCCAACTAATAAAATATATTAATCGAAGATTCAAACTGTCCCCCAGGAGGGGGCTGGTCTCCTCGCTGTCCCTCCGCAGCCCGCAGCTGTCGGGGTTGTGCTGCACCACTGCGCTGTCTGAGCTTTCCCATCCCCAAACAGCATCTCCAGGTAAGAAGGTACCCCAAAATGACCGAGGGGCAGATTGCCCCCAGGCTGTGGCTCTCTCCACTGCCTGCGCTCCTCCAGCACCTCCCTCCGCCCGCAGTTCAGTTCAATCTCTGCTGCTGCCGAGGACATCTCTCCAAGAAGGGAGGCTTTGTGCCATCCTCTGCATGCTGTCAGCCATCGCCGTCGAGATAACTTTCCACTTTGGTCTGAGGGATAGACAGGCTTTTCGGTGCCTTTAGTAATTTTCCTGACAGCCTTGATATCAAATACATAGCTCTGAGATAAGCTTGGCAATAAATACATATAGCAAACACAGTGAGGCGACACAACAGCAAAGAGCTGTGTGACTAAAGAGGAGCTCTCCCACACAGCTTCCCGTCCCTACAATAAACTATTTATTAATCATACCTGCCCTATTTCCCTCCATCACAGGCACCTCAGCACCGGGATCAAGCTAAAACAGGAGTAAAACAGGCCACCAACTTCTGTGCACCCTTCATAGGGGACGGCCACAAAACCTGTGTGGGGCTCCCAGAAACGGGTGGGCTTTTATCAATTGCACGATATGACCTTGTGTAGAGAGAGGGTACGAATGCTGCTGAGGTATAAAAAGAAGAGGACGGCAAAATGTCTGAATGCTATTAACAGTTTAGCCTTTTGCTTCTGGCATAATAAAAAAAAATCAACCAAAATAAACACTCCAGCTGTGTGAATCTTAGCTCCTTTTGAACCAGGCCATCAAACTGTCTCTCTGCTGTAAAGTAAAAAACCTTCCAAACACTTGCAGAATCTCCAGACTTGGCAATTTCCCCAGGATAACCCAGTAAATTGCTGGGGGGAAAGAAGTATCCCATGTATCATAAAATACTGGAATCTTATCCCAAACAAAGGCCAAAAACTTCTCCAGAGGGAGAATCCGAAGCCAGATCTCCAGATACTCAGAACTAGAGGAAGAGATTCCTTCCAGTGCATCGAGGAATTCTCCCTGGCAGGTCACATAGCCATTTGACTGGAATACAGTAACGCAGAGAAGGCTTGCTAGGGGAGAAAATGTCACGGAGAAGCAGCAGGATTTGGGAGCACAACTGTAACAGATCTTGAGGGCCACGGACTAAAGTCTGCAGCCACTGAAGGCAACTGTGTCACTGCAGTTGTGCCGGTGTGACATTAATAGCCACCCCCATCTGGTCAAACCAAGCTGGGTATATCCCCTTGCCATAAAACCAGTTCCAGTCTTCCTATATGGTTTTTGAGTAGAAACCATGGGATAGATGCTATTTTGAGTCAATGGAATTATGGATATATACATCAGAATAAAATCCGTTCCTTAACACTTACATTGTGTATATACCACCTATAGAAGAATAATGGATGCTAAATCTAAATTGTGCTTCCTACACTTATTTCATAGGAAATACAATTTTTTATCCATTTTATCAATTTTCTAAAATGAATCTTTCCCTTTTTCATTATCAAATTTCGATCTCATATCATTTCCAGCACCACCCCAAGCCATTCTGGAGTTCTCGTTTACATCACTAGAGATTAATATTAGGTGTTTGTAAAAGGAGGATATTAGCTTCTCCCTTATATCTGTCAAAATTAATAACTTCTCTATCACAGATAACTCCAGGTCAATATTAGATTCACAGATGTGGCCAGGAATAAAATGTATGGAAATATAATATCTCATTTATAAGTATCCAAAAAGGAAAAAGGAAAAAAAAAGGAAAAAAAAGGAAGTGTTTTCATTATTGAAATGTAGACTGCAACTGTTCAAAAGGTCAAAAGACTTTGAGGGCTGAACATATCTGCCATATGGCCTTAGCCTTTCAAACAGAAAACAAATTGGAGGTCAGCCCAGGGGAGAAGAGAGAAGTGAATTTTCTACGAACAGGGTAAAGGAAGGGATCAGGATCCTCTCCGCATTGTGCGTATGCTTCTATCTAAACCTACATTGTGGCCAGAAGAAGGGCTCCAGACATAAATGTTTGTACAATGATTGATGTAAATACTTGGCTGATGATTGATAATGGTTATGTCTGGCAGATGTCCACCTCCTGCACGGCTGATCCAACATGGTACCTCCTGATGTTGCGCTGATTTAAAGGGAATAATAGCATGTTCAAAGTGACCATATTGCAGCAAGAATATCCTGTGCTCTTGGTCCAGCAGAGACGATGTTGATTATATTTGTTAATGGACCATACTGTTGTCTCTTAAAATCTACTGATTTAAGAGCAGTGGCAGACACAAAGCTCGCCTGTGGCCTGGCAGAGGTAAGGCAGATCTTGGCCGTCTCTCACGGAGCGCTCCTGTCTTGCAGGACTTTCTCTGACGCCTGGCATTTTTAAGAGTTTATCAGAGACATGCTCAACTGCTAAACTGTGGTCTTTACACTGGACTTCAACTCTTCTTGATTCCCTAATACGGACTGGGCAGGTAAACTTCCAGACTTTGGATGTGAAAATAATTCTCTTAATTTTGACTGGCTTTACTGGCTTCCCACCTGCCTGTCCCCATCTCACCGCCACGGAGGCAGGGGCTCGATGGCTTGCACACAGAGCACAGGCTCAAGAGATGAAGAGGAAAAGAGAGTTGACACCACGACATCTATTTTTTACATAGGTTTCAAGGGAGAAGGTGAGATAAATACATTCTGTGGGAATACAACAGAGGAGAAGCTGTATGAGTTATGCTTTCAGAAGTAAATAACACAGGAGCCAGTGATTTAAAGGCTGTTAAATGAATTTTACCAACTATTTTATTCACTGTGATCAAAATTATATCACTGATGTTCTTACTAATATATCCCATTTGGCTCAATAATCTTTTCTTTGTAATTACAGGTGAAGAGGTCGTTTTAAAAAAGCCTGCAATGGGCTTTAAAGAATTATGCTGCTTTCATTTTGTGTTTATAAGCAATTGAGGATAGAGGATAAAATTAACTAATGCTACTTTCTATGAGAAAAATATTAAAATGTCCTCAGTTCATATCCTCATTTGCCCAAAGGAGTTTTTCCTATTGCTCTTCTCCAACCACTGGTTTTGTGCACCGGCTGCTCCCTGCAGCTGGGCGGGCAGCGCGGCACCGGCCACCGACCTGCTGATGGGGAAATGTCATCTCTCCTCCTTTTCTTCCTCAGCTCCTCAAACTCTGGATGACCCACAGTAAAATCCTTTTAACAAGGCTTTGTTCCTCGCCAACCCAGTTAAAACTTTGCAAAAATAAACAAGAGCCGTTCTTTGTTTTTCCTGCAGCTTTGGGATCTGTTTCAAGCATGGAAAGAAGCAGCCCTACCTGGGCGTAAGGCACAGGGAAGAGGGAGCAAAACAGCCGGCTGGGGAAAAGCGATGCCTTTAACCAGAGGACTTCCAGGGAGGGACATTTATTTCCCTCCGTTTTCTTGTTGGGTGTTTTATGCTGCGTTGAGATCGCAGTGGTCTACACGACCTGTCTGTCCTTCTCCGCCCGGAGAGTAGCTGTGGGCACAGGGGGGCACTGGAGGTGGTGTAAATGCTGCTGGCCTCCACAAACTCCCACTTGTCTCCTTGTCTTCTTGATGCTGATGCTATTTTCGCAAAGGACCATGTTTCTGCAAATTTAAAATAAAAATCCTCAAGCCTCAATATTTCCAAGTTGTGCTGTGAAACCCTCTTCGCCAGTCAAATGAATGATGAAGTGTCAAGTGAACACCCGGCGACTACTGCCCAGGACCCCAGGGACAGGTACCTACTGGGCAACTGCTAGCGCCGGAGCAGGCGGCACCACTCACTCCAAAGGTCCCTTCTGAATAGGCCCATTCTTCCTTCTAAGCATCATATATACAAAAAAGATACGTCTTTATAAAGGAAAGCATTCCCTGACCCATCTCTCCACATTTCAGTTTGAAGTGCTGTTTGTCATCACTAAGCACTACTCTCCCAGCCAATGAGTGGTATTTCTCCCTGGAGTTGCTCTCTGCTTTAATAGGGTATGAATACCTGAAACAGCTACGGTGCACTATTAATCGTTATTCATGCTTGGCTCCTAGCGGGGAAACACAAAAGCTGCCACATGAACTTTTCTACTTCAAGATGATACCAACATGTATAATATTTCAAAAGATGGGGAAAATATCTTTGTGACCTAATCTACCTGAACTCACAAAAACAAAGACATCTCCTCCGTTGGGAAGACGAAAGTATTGAAATGGGACTCGGAGAAGATCAATTAATCAGCCCGTTCCCTCATGTACAAACACAACCCTTAGACCTCTGTTCTGAGAGGCTTACCCATACCTCTGCAAAGACATTCCCCACTTCTAGTTGCTTTTCTTAACGTTAGAAATTAGGAAGAGAAAAAAGGTGTTGCCCCTTCAGTCTCAATCAGCTCCAAAGACTGCGTTAGGGTTGGAGGCCTCCAAGTCTAACCTCAGCACTGGGAGGGGGGGTCAGAGGACTAAAGAGAAGGAGAATGAGGAGGAGGAGGAGGAGGATGAGGAGAAGAAGGAGGAAGAGGAGGAGGAAGAGGAAGAGGAGGAGGAAGAGGAGGAGAAGGAGGAAGAGGAGGAGGAGGAGGAGAGGAAGGGGAAGGAAGGCTGCCTGGCCGATACTGCAGTGGGGTCAAGGCAGGCAGGGTCTCCTCATCTGAGCAAGGTAGTGAAAGAGGAGCCTACAAAGAAGGTGGGAAGCACAATGCATTGCAGATGACTTTTTAACAAGAGTTTTAGAAAACGCAGTTGCAACCCACTCTGCTTCCCGGGCAGCCCGGAGAGGACTTGGAGCAGGGGAGCAGACACCCCCACATCCTTCAGGGCTGTGTACAGGGATGCTGGATGGAGGCTCAGCAACCAGTGAGTATATCCTGGCCCTGGCCATGAGTATGTGGGAGACTCACAAGAGCAAAAAGCTTCTAGCCATCAGAACAGGGAGATTTTGAAATATCCTTCCAAGATAATCAGTTTTAAGATGCCACCTGTGTAGCTTACTGAGAGTTTAGGCTAACCTTCTTGTAATACCAGGACCAGAGATTCCTTCTCACTCTGTCTTCTTCTGGGGAAAAAATGAGGAAAAGGAAAAAACAACCCAATAATCTTCAACAAATGAAATGTACTTTTGATGCATTTGATGGACGTTGTCAGGCAGGGCTGGGCGGGACCTTTAAAAAAACCAAAAAGTCTGCAAATATTCATTCACATTTTTAAATGAATTTACTGCAGCCACTTTGATTTCCCTCTGGGATTTGCTTTCTGCACACTTTTGAGCAATCAAGTTTTACTGGGCAAATGTTTGCACAAGGCAAATTTCAAAATTGCATGCGGAGACAGAATTTTTTGTGTTTTCATGCCAGACATGCTTGTAGGCTTCTCCAATGAGCAGGCAGAAACAATATCATGTGATTTATCTGACCCATCACAACCAACCCACATACCTTGACTAACGAAGATCAGACACCCACAGTTGTTTGTGATCAAGACACAGAGTTGTTTTTTTAATTACAAAGCTATCCATCAGTAATTTCAAATAATAAGTAAATTGGAGGGAATTGTGATCTGTCTCCAGATAGTCTGTGAGCAGAGAAAGCAGCTAAATTTGTTGAATAAATTATTCATTATGGATTATTCGCTCAGCTCTACTGCAATAGCAGTGACATTGTTTAATTTAATAGCACATTAAGGGATCTTTTTCCTTACACAAATGAGTGCATTGCTCCCAGCAAGTTGACTCTTGAAGATGCAATACTGGAAACCTGTATGAACAGCTACTCCTGTCCAAGGCTTCAATTAGGTTTTGAGTTGAGAAGACCTTCATAATACACCACTGACTATATTTGGCTACAGTCCTTCTGAGGGGGTACAAACCTGCCTGGCAGAATATGGAGCTATGTAAGTCTTGTAAAAAAAACTAGAAACCAAGCACATGGGTTTATTTTCTTCACTGAGAAATTGACTGTGCTTTGAGATGGATCTGAAAATCCCAAAGCCAAGAGAAACCAACTTTTATTCAGACCTCATTTGATCCTGGAGAGGCAAGTGCATCTTACCTGAGCCCCGTATTTTTTTATCTTCCACTGCAAAAGTCTAGCAGCTCCTCTTCCTGTCCCCAGCTATGCTAGAGACCAAAACTCAAAGCCAAACTCAAGAATAGTAAAACTCTGCCAACCAAACCAACTCTTTCTGAACAGCCACTGCAGGAATACCAGCTCTGTTGAGTTTATTGATCATGTTGATTCTCCCTGAAGACAATATAAAGGACAGTGAGTGTTTGTATACCTCGTTTACGAGCAACTACCTGTGGAGGAAACCTCTCTGGTAACTTTTTTTCCTCTGAGACATGAGGATCTTCAAAGTCCCAAGGATCTACTACACAAACAGCTGCAAAACGTTGTAATGACCCAGCCCTGGCCATACTCTTTCATCACTTTTTCACATGAGACTCATTCAGACTCTCTCTCTCCATGATGCCCAGGGCTGGCCGAGCATGGGGAGCACCGGGCTGACCCACAACCCCCAGAGCTGCCCACAGACACACACAGCTGTGTCTTGGCTGCCTCCGTCCCCTCGAACACAGGCACAACTGCTGCTTTTCAGTGGAGACCCAGCACACCCTTCCAGCATAGCACCAAGATAATGTTCTCGGTTCTAATGGGCCCCACGGAAGCAAGGGTTGGGGACCAGCGAGCCACAGGCAGGCAGAAGAGCCTGAGGCTCGAGCCCTAAGAAACCTTCATGCCAAGAAGCGTGATGTTTCTGCGACCCTGGCTGTGAGTGCCACACACAGACACAGGAAGGCGCTGTCCTCAGTGGTGGTAAATTAGTTTTCTGCCACTGATGAGAGCAGAAGAGAAAATAAATAATGTATCTCTTTCATTTGGGTTAACAAGAGCTGAAAAAAAGACCAAACAGTGAGTGAATACATCAATGGGATTGTGTTGCCCATTCATGGATGTGAAATGTCATACCCTGAAATATCTTGATTCTGGCCCAAATACAAATACATGGAGAAACACAGGCACGTGCAGAGATCCCTGATCTGCTCTGATTTATCTCCTCTGCGCTTTTTGACGCCGCGCTTTTTTAAAACAGGGCTCCCCCTGAGTAATGACCTGCGGGTAGCAGGTACGGTGCCGCCTCCCAGGCAATCTGTTACAGCAGACAAGAAACAGATCTCTCAGCCCTAACAGACTCCTCTCCAGCACGGTGCATTTCCCGCTGGCTCTCTCCAGCGCCCGTGCTGTCGCAGAGCAGGCAGTGCCCGGGTGTCAGTGCTCTGCGCCACGCCGAAAGCGAGAGGAGCAACAGTCCTGGCGCGAAGGGCCCCACGCAGCAAGGACAGGCACTCAGATACAGGGTTAAGAAAGATCGTGACCATTCGTGCTCTATCAGATCCTCAGTGAATATTCCCCTTCTCTCATAATGGTTTTTTCAGCTGGCATTATAACTCAGCATTGAAAACAAGGTGGGAAACCTTTAGTGGCTAGTTTAGGGCTCAAATCTCTGTTGTTTATGTATATATGTATACTATATGCATAAAAATACTTTACAGCTTCCTGGCCATTCACTTTCTGCACCGTATGACATGTGTAAGACAGAAAGATAAGTGTGGTCAGGAAGTAACATTAAAGAAAAGCAACAGGGCGCCTACAAATACCGAAACATTAAAGAGAGAGCAACGACACGCAAATCCTCTGAGTCCCATCAGAGCAACTTCACTGAGCCGGCAGCAGGTACAAGGAGAATCCATCCAGGCAGGTGCAGGCCTTTCTCCTTCCCTTCTTTGGTACAACTATTTATATCCCTTTCTTCCTGTATTATATTTAATATCTAATATATATTAGATATTTATACGTTAAGCTACAATATTGCATTCATTTTAGCCTATCTGCAGGCAAGTTGCCCTGTTATGCCTCCAAGCATCTATACCATATCATTCTGCCTATAACCTTAAAATTGAAATGCCATGTCATATTTTCTACCATCAGTAGCAAGTGTTATCTTACCTTACATTCTATTATATCATTGTACTTTCCTCCCTGCTTGATAAGCTGTCAATATTGTTTTGGCATGAGAAATTTCCATCTCATGCATCAGATGATCTCCATGACCTTTAAGCGAGTTGCCAGTAAGATAATTTACTCACATTGTTGTGACAAAATAATATCTCTTCTGCCCAGGTCAC
>VFFE01008174.1:3081558-3094058 GCA_008921705.1 Burhinus oedicnemus
ACCCGTCGGGCCGGCGTCAGGCGTGACGCACCGGGCGTGGCAACGGGCGAACGGGCAGGCAAGCGGCGGCGAAGCGGCGCTGCGGGCGGCAGCGCTCGTGGGGGCCGGGGTGCGCCGCCCCGCGCTAGAGGGGCTGCTTGTGCCGGGAGGCTGGTGCGCTCGGGCCGCGGAACGCGCGGCGCCACGGACCGGGTGGGATTTGAAACGACGCAGCGGGAGCTGGCAAAATTCACGTATCGTGGGGTTAATGTGGGTTAGGACGGAGCTATTTGTAATACAGAAATACCGCATACCAAATACACACATCTGATTTCTTTTAATCCCAGCTCGCCTTTCGCGACGTAAATCACTTCGTTGAACTGCTAAACCAGCTGGTTTAGACACCCTTGAAACATACAGAAATCCGCTGCTTTAGGTGCTCTAAGCGAGCAACGGAAAGTGCTGAGCGCAACTAGTCTTGCAGGAGAGAGGGAAGTAAACCCAGTTCACCTCCAAACGCGCGTCACGGGCTCTGCCGACCGGGGCCAGGCCGGCGGCTGCCGGCACAGACCCGGCCGTGCGGGTCCCGTCAGCCATCTCCGCCGCCTTCCCTTCCCCTTCCCCTTCCCCAGGCAGGGCTCCCTCCGCCCCGCAGGGCAGGCGTCCTTCCCTGGGTCCAGGCAGGTGCCCAGCTCACCTGCGGCCAGCGAAGGCGTCGGACGTGCCCGGCAGCGGGGGGGGGGAGCGGAGCAGGTGCAGGCGCGGCGCTGCGTGGGGCAGCGGCGGGGCGGCGGGGCGCTCGCGGCTGTGCGGTGCCCGTGCGGGCTGCCGCCACCGCTCTCTGCCGAGCGAAGACACCTTGTGCAGCGACGTCTTTCCCCCTGGTTTTCTCCTGCTGCGTTTCCACCTGCCTGTGAAGTCCTGCCCGGGTGCCCTCAGCCGGCACTGCTCGCCCCTGCCCGAGCGGGCTGGGGACACCGGGGCAGGGCTGGGGACACCGGGGCAGGGCTGGGGACGGGGGCTCCTTCCAGCACGCGCATTCCCGTGCCACCCTGGTGACCGGCTGCCAAAGCTGCCCCAGCCCCGGCCAGGCCACATCCTTCCTGCTGAGGACATGGAAAACCTCTCGGGAAACACCAAAAGCCCCTTCCTCAGCTCGCGCCCGGAGCCCTCGGCTGCGCTCCCTGAAAAGCCATCAAGGGTGTTTCAGAAATCGCTTAGACCGTACCCTTATTACTATTTAAGTGAATAAAATCACTAAATGCAGCATTGCGGGCAAAAAGACACTCATACCGACAGACTAATTCACTACCAGGAACTGTACGTGCCTCAAATTTGGGGCACCATCGCTCCATCCTAGTGTTTGCTTCATCTGTGCATTGGTGGTCATCTGCGTCCACTTGTTGGCTTCAGCATTGCACAAAAAGCAAATTTTAAGTCCTCGCTGAGATGGGCCTTCACGTGATCACTTTTTTACTCTGCCTAGGTTTTTCTCTGCTTTGGTAGCGTTATTTTTTTATTTAGCATTTGCAAACATTCTCCAGAAATCCTCCAGCCCTCTCTTCTTGCTGTAGGCACCCGCACAGTGAATCCACCGGTAAAGCCCAAGTGAAGAGACCGAAGATGAAGGCTCGTTCCAGCCTGCAAACCCTCTGACAATTAAATATACTGCAAAAAGGGCACAGACACATTCAGCCTCCCTATTAGGGAAAATGCTCATGTGCTTAGTTCTAAGCATGTGGTTAAATCCATTCTTCTTTGCAAAATCTTTGAGACATAAGCACATGCCAAAGTGCATTCCAGAGTAAGGATGCTTCCCTGAACCGAGGCCATAATTCATTAAAACCCAAGGTGCATTTATCCTACTTTTCCCCGTGAGCAGGGAGGGGAAAAAAGAGGAGGGGAAAAAAAGAAAACAAGCAAAGAATTAATTTTGATTTGAAACTGATCTATGGTGACAAGGGGCATTTGGTTCTGTTGAAGTAACTAGAAGTGGAAAGTATTTCAGAAGATATCTAAATAAATCTTTTTAAAGGGGTTTTTCTCTCTCTCTCTCTTTCTTTCTCTCCTTTTCCCTCTAATTACCCATGTCTGGTAGTCTTGGATCTCAACCCCTTGTTATTTAAAATACATATTCATGGAACTATATTTTACAGTTGCACTGTTCTGGTTACAAAATAGCTTCTACTTTTCTAGGACATAATTTCATTTTGTTTAGCCAAGAATTCATTAAAGAAGCTATAAATAACCTCCTTTAAATATTTAGCTGTGAATAGAGGGTGGACTGGCATTGATGGCTTATTTTAGTACTAATGCAATATGCTTTAAAAAAAAAAAATCCGCATTTGAGCATGAATCAAGTTAATCATTAACACTTTCAACGTGATTCTCAGGATCCACTTAAAACAGAGATTGCCCCCCCCCCCAGCCGGCGAGCTTCGAGCGCGGGAGGGCTCCACAACTTTCCCTTCAGTTTTTCTTGCAGCAAAACACAATTTTTGCTCTGTATCGCGGGGAAAACGCAGCCCCAGTGGGCTGCTCCCCCAGGCACGGACCCCGGCTATTGCCCCCCCACCCCCCCAGTCAGCCAACATTTTCTACCCATGGAATTACACCACCTTCCCAAACACCGAGCAGAGAACATCGGAGTCAGATGGAGCGCAGCTTTTTTTAAAAGTCACCTTAGAAAAAGAACTCCCAATGCCTCCACCTGCCTTTTAAGCACAGAGAAAAAAGTGCTGAAAAAGGGGAAGTTGGTGATACTGTTTTAAGGCCTGAAGCTGCACTATGAGCTCATCCGCTGTGATCTGAGAGCAAAGCATCCAAGCGCAAGGCGCAGTTACTTTAGGGGAAGGGGAGGAAACGGCATTAGCTGAGGATGGCCAAGATCTGGAAAACCAGGTGCTGGTGGCTCTGGGGCTACATGTTTACAAAGCCACAGAACTGCGGCCAAAAGCAATTCCTTCCTTACACCTCCCAAGCCCTTCTGCCTCACTTTTTAGGCTGTGGGTTTGATGATGTCAGCTGGAGAGTAACATCAGTTTAAGGTACTCCAAACTCCCCACGCCCTCTGCCAACGCTTCCTTTGTCCTTGCTCAACACGTTACCCCTCTAACTGTGCTGATACAGACATGCTGGGAAACAGATTAGGAAACTGGCTAGCTTCAAAAAGACATGCACAACTGTCGAAAAAAACCCGAAACCCAAACCCAGTAGTTTGTTTTTTAAACCCAGCTCCGCCGCCTATTATCATTCAAGGGGTGGCCCAAGAAAAGCTGTGTCAGCACAAGGGAGAGGATGGCAGGAAGACAGGCAGGAGCTGCTGGGCAGGGACTCCTAAAGCCAGGATTGCTCTCACTCAAGAGAAGGATACACAAAACTGTACCCCGAGTGCTGCAGTGCTGTTGCATTTTGAAATAAAGTTGAAGCATTAAGACATTTTCCCTTAGTGCTGACTCCCTCTGGGCATTCCCGAGACAATTACAATGTTTTCTGAGTATACAAAAGAACTAGGAGATTTTGTAATCAGAGTCCGAGTTTATGCTTCTCTCCTTAAGAGCATTCAATTTCCACGGACATTCATTAGCAGGAGGTTAAAACACAATGGCAGAAGAGAACGGACTGCTTTTATGTCCATGTGGCAGTAAAAACTTCAAGCTAGAAAAGCGAGTTCAAAATAAAAACCTCTCCGTGTTGTTTCCAAATTAGTAGTAAAGCAACAAAACCCACACAACTTTCACAGCTTTTTTACTGAAAATTTAATTTTACAAAATACCCTTTTCCATCAAAGAAACTTCCCTGCAATGTACATGAACCCAGCGTTTTATAGATCTGTACAGTGAGATATCAGAGAGGTTTGAAAGAAGGAAAAAAACTTTTAGCAGACACCTAGTTGCAAAACCTACAACAATGTGAATACAAGTGTGTCTTAAAATGCTAAAGCAAGTAATGCAATATAATTGGTGCATCTATTTGAAATGTGAAAAGTTTCCTTAAAATGGTCCATATGGTATGTGGAACATCACAGCTGGCACAAAACTGCCTGTATTTAGGTTTAAACACAAAAACAATGTATGTAAGGAACAGTTTTTGAAAAAGAACCCAAGTGCTGCTATCGTAAGGCAAACATACACAAAGGTGCTGACAGCACACAGGGAAATCGACAAAATAAGATGAATCCTCAAGTGTTCAAACACAGAACTTTTTTCTTCTTTTTAATGTTGCCAATAAACGTTTAAAAGATAACCAAAGCCAAATTAACACAGGACACCCTTTAACTAGCTAGGTGTAACGCATACAGTTTTACATAACCTCGACAAACGTGGAACTAGGCGCGAGTCCTCCCGCTTCGGCTGGCTGGGCAGGACCTAGTTAGTCTGTTGCATTCTGGCAGCTTTGAATTTTGAAATCCTCTTTGTAGTTTCTTCTGATGCTTCGGACAAAACCTCCTCTGATTTTCGCTCCAGAATGGTAGGCAGGACTGGGTGAGCAATGACTGGGTGTGGTATTAAGGAGGGAGACAAAGGCTCCTTTTCTATAACAGTTCCGGAAAATGCCTACAACAGAAGAGCATACTCAAAATGAGCTAATAAAATGCAAATGTGAAGCTATGCCCATAAGGTCATTACCCTATATTAGCCTGATTAGGATTGTTATTTCTTTTAATCAAAAGTAAAGAAATATCTTTAAATCAATGATTGTTCCTTGCATAAGTAACCAAATTGTAATTAACCTCAAAATATCGCTTGTTCAAAGATGACTGAATGAAAGACAGTGTCTTAAAAGTACTACTTAATCTCATTCCTACTGCATAAACGATCTAAAAATTTGCTTCCTCACTGACACATGCCCAGGAAGTAAAACAGCTGATGTAATATATAGTTTCATTTTGGATAAGAAATGGAGAGATTTTGCAAAGTTGGAGTATGTCAGCATTTCCATCATACGTCATATTTTATGACCTAATATATTCTAATTGCATCAAGCTGACACACTGCATACAAATTGGCAAGCACATATTTTGTTTGTTCTTTTCTCCTTACCAAATATGATCAAAAAATGGTGAAAGCAATTTATACTTAAGAAAATGGCAAACTTGCTTCCAACTACTTCTCTCCACAAAAGGTCTAATAAAAATATTTGTTAAAAATTATAATTTATATGCAGCCGATTATATGACTTAATCCTTTTTAACTTAGCTAAGGAATGATCGTGATTCTTGGAAAACACTGGGGAAAAAGGCAACTCAGAACTACTTTTCCTAAACCTATTTAAGAACAAATCGCCCTACTATGTATCGAAAACAAAAAATTCTGAATGCCTACAGAGAAGGGGGAAGCAGTTTACATCCAAGGTTTGATGCTCATACTGGGCACAAAGGAATGCACACCAGATTTATTAACTATGCTTAGCTCTGCTTTTTCGTAACTCAGTTCCCAAGAAAAACAAAGCAAAACAAACCAGCCATTCTTTTCTTGCAGGACCTGCAAAAAAGCAGTGGTTTTTTGTTTTCTGCTCCAGTAGCCAAAGTATGCCTAAAGCCTTGCCTGTACACAACTCCGTTGTTCTAACACCACGCTCATTTTCAAAAACAGGTAAGCAAAATACAACCTAAGATGATCGTGGTAAAATTAGAAACAAAAAGAAAAGAAGCTAAGTGTGTTGCAAATGGTAATGGAGAAATAATGTATTTCAAACAGCCACAAAAACAACCGAAAGCAAAACAGCAGCATTTAAGAAGGCATGTCTTGAACTGGGGTGTTTCGCTCACTCTCCTCCAGTTTCTCCTCCAGAAAATACATTCTATGGTACAGAATAATCACGCCATATTCAGAAAATGGACTAATGGGTAACATCTAAACTTATATGCTTTATAAAAATATAGCAAATATATTCCAGAAAGTATATAAGGTGAAGCGCTAACTCTACAGATGGATCTTCCACCACCAATCTTCACATCCTGCCTGGATTCGTTTGTAGCTGTTTGTATGAAAAATGACGATAAACAATAGCTTTTATGAGGAATTCATTTTTTGTCAAAAATAATTTTTTTAAAAATAGTGTTTTCATTGAACTTGCCCATTGCATTGGGAACTACTGAAAACTCAGTTTCATCTAGTTTGAAAAACCTAGTGTAAGTTCTTACAAAATAAAAATGAAGAATACTCTATGCCATGAATTTCAGAGCAGTGGCTCCATGTAATTCTTGTCCTCATCCAGTCTCTAAGCAACTGTACATCTTCCCTTATGTCGTACAGTCTCTTTCCTTTATGATGAAGCCCTGAACTTTCCAAATGTGTGAAAATACATTTGTTTGGGATCACCAATGGCCCTAGTCTGGAATAGGATGAGTAGAGGTGTAACGCTACCTTCCACAGGGCAATGCCACTGCCTTCGGAAAGTCCAAGTAATCACTCAGATTATATTTGTGTGTTTTAAAACTTAAAAACACCACCTGGAAACTAGCTGTCTAGTAGCTGTGCACCAGGATACTGATAAAACACAGGTTACAGAGAATTCACTCCTCCCTCTTTACTAACTATGAAGCACAGATTTTTTTCTTTTTTTTTTTTTTTTGTCAGATCTTTACAGAAGAGCCACCTGACTCGTCACCTCCGCTCTGCCCCTAGGATGCTTGTGACAGAAGCTTGTCATCTGATAATGTCCTTCTGAAGCAAACTAGGTAGGAGTTAGAAAATTATTTTAAAGAAATCAAACTGATGGTATAGGCAACTACAGTCATTAGATTTCTCATTTTTATCCCTGCCAACAATCAATAATTAATTAAACACTGTACCTCGGTTGTCCCTGAAGAGGGAGGAAGCTTTTTCGGTAGCTGCTGCTGCCCCTCCTCCTCCTCTTCCTCCAGTATGCCTTCGCTGTTGTCACTCTGAGTAGCTTCATCACAGCTAATACTCCTCTGAACTCCTCGTCTGTCATCAAACTCAGCAGCACTGTTCTCACTGGTATCGCTACAAACACTGTTCTCTCTGCTTCGAGACTTCAAAATTGATTTACGAGGGACATATTCTCCATTCACAACATCAACAAAGACTCTATAAAGGAAAATGTTAGCTTTAATAAACCATTTCAGGATCAGATGACAAATTTACAGTGATCTTGCTTTGTCTTTTGTACAAATTAATTATGATGTGCTTTTCCAACTTTTTCGCTGCAGAATTACAATACTGTATCTTTAGAGGCATTTTATTTACCAACGTACAAGAATCAATTCTGCAAAGCAAATACTGCTATGCCCTTTATTCAAGCATTAAGTTGGCACACTCTTTCAGCAGCAAATGTATAGCTCTTTGAAAAGCACTGGAAAACAGACTAGTGTGAGTTACAAGAAGTTAGAAAAAAGGTAAACTTAAAACAATTGTCAGGGTTGTTTCTGTCGGAAAACAGAAGGTCACAATGACGGAAGGTCTTCTAGAATGAAGTCCTTGTCAAATGTAGAATATAAAAACAAGTATTTGAAACATTCATTGCACATGGAAAGGATGAAGCTTTTTCCTGACAGGTGCCATAATCTTCTGCTTTCAGTTAAAAAAAAAAAAAATTTACAAAAATCAGCTTTTAAGATCAGATCAACAGGGAGACACTTTTCAAGTATTAACGGACTGTAAACTCATAAAGAGGCCTCTTCCTACAGTTTGTACTCTATCTCCATGACTTAAAGAAGTCACGGGTGGATGGAGGAGAAAGAGTGGCATTAGAAGACAGTGCCAATTTTATCAAACTCATAAAGGAGGAGCCCAATGACTGGATGAGTTTTAAGCACGTTACTTCTTTAACAGCTTTATTCATCGGGCACTCATGGGAACACTTGCATATCTCTACAGAAGATGGAGTTCCTTTGCAGAGCTCAGGGGGAGCACCATCAAAGAATTCTTTACCTCATCTTCAGCCCCAGCAACTGTAATTACAGGATGGGTTTTAACTTTTCACACTTTGTGACACGTTTTTTAAGATGTTTAGGTGCCTGAATACACCGACATACAAATGCAGTGTGATTTTCATAAGCACTTAATCAAACAATCTAACAGGTGTCTATGTTCATCTTTACAAACCTAAATACTTGTTTTAACTCTCCCGTCACCTTAGTTTAGTATTTTATACAGTCCTCTAAGCCCAACATTGTTTTTCAAGCTCTTTGAGTGTGGGCGTTCTACAGGTGAGCACTTCTTTTTACGGAGAACAGAAACAGTGATGGACTAAAGTCAGTGAGAGAGAATGCAAGAGAAACCACGCAAACGAAGACCTGAGATATTCTGAAGATACTGGAAGCAAGAGACAAAAACCAGCAATTAGTAACTGGGAAAGGAGGAATATTACAAGCCATAGATCTGGTCAGTTATGTTTGAAAACAAACACAGAAGCAAATGACATGGCACTAACCAGAATACATAACAAACTGCTGTATTCCTTTATGCAGCTGATATATACTGGCAAATTTACCTCAATTTCAGAAGCTCTGAAAAAGTAGGTAAATGATGAATTGCTAGTTGAAAAAGGAAATTTTAAGCTCAGGAATGTTTTATGGATATGAAAGCACGGCAACCATGCAGAAGCTACAAACTTTCATTTTTAAGTAGTAAATTCAGTTCCAGTTGTTTCTTTCAGGAAATAGTAGGCTTGGTTTCATACTATAGGTGAACAGAAATGAAAAGGGAAGGTCTGCTAAGGGGAAAGCTCACGCGCCAACGCTATAAATTACACACCGGTAAATGTCTGCTGGGGTTTTGATGTTAGGCAGTTCTGGAGTTGCATGGCCATTGCCATTGCTGTTCTTCCTTTTACGCTTGGCCTCTTCTTTCTTTTCACTGAATTTCAAAGTAGTATTTTTTCCTGTGTTTATTCTTACCTGAAAATTGAACACAAATGATGGTCTAGACCATAAAATCAACAATCACCAGGCTGCAGATCAACTGACTCCTGACATCTCCTAGCCAAGCAGTTGGGGATTACAAAGCATACTTAAGTTAAACACATGTATGAACGGTAACATTCATAGTGTGAACTGTTTATTCTTTACCACTTGCACTAGGCTGGGACATTTCTTTGCACTAATGGGCTTATTCAAACTCTGCTCAACAGCTGAGCTGTTCAACGCTCAATTTCAAGTCAAGTAAAAAGGCATTTTAAAAACTCCTAGACAGGATACTACCTTTTACAACAGCCGGAAGCCAGAACAGCAAGGTATACATTTGAATATCACTTTTTTAATACCATATTTGAAACGGCAGGATTTAAACAGCAGGTTTCAAGCATTTGGAAAAGATCCAAATAAACATCACCTACAGTTAACATTCTACATTATCTACAGTTTTCTATTTCAGATGTGGTATATATGTTTTATCTGTTGAGAGAAAAATAAAAATAATAAAGCACAAACCCTTTTAGGTTCCACAGTGTGAGAGAAAAAAATAGTTGGAACAGAGCTATCTCCAGCATCTATGTCATCTTCATCATCACTGTGATAGTAACTAGAGCCATTAACTTGGCCACCAAACAAGTCTGAATTTGTTACTTCTTTATGGAAGTTGCCCTGAGTAATACAGTCTTCTGCTCTATACGTCCCATTCAGATCTGTCCTCTTATCTTCCTTCTCCTCTTCAGAGGAGGTTGTATCTTCTCCATTTGTCTCAACTGTATCAGGCATCCTATGAAATGAAAAATACCTAAGTGAACTGAGGTGATTCATACTCTTGAGAGACACACGCATAATGAACAAGCCTGTTATGTTATTTTCTTTACCCAGGTACTATACTTTTAGCCAAACTGTGGAACTTTTTTTATACTCTAAGATTCACTATGTCCTTTCCATGTCAACTGGAATTACCAAAACGGTGACATTCTGGCTAATGACATACGTATTGCTTCAGGATCAGAATAGATCTAAGGATGTCATTAAACACTAAATGTGTAACTCCTACATTGTAAACGATGGATTTTCCTAGCCTGTGGGAAATGGATTTTCCTTCCCCCTTTTCTGTCATCTCAAAGAAAAAATACTGTAATGCTGGACCGCCGTGGTTGCACAGAGGCAGATTTTAGCACCTTTGGCCTTGTAGTGCACACTTTGTTCATGTTCCACTCTTCTTCCACCTATTACCATTTTAACTGCATTAGTCTAGTCAGCTATTTGCGCTTACAGTGAGATCCTTTGTGTACAAACAGAATCACACACCTATAGCTTTCTGAACTCCGAACCTGAACGTGCTACAGCAGTACTATACCTGTCAAGTTCACCAAGTATTTCTTCTTGTCTCTCGAGCTCCTCTAAGCGGGCCCACAGTTCCTCCTCTGACTGAAAACGGCCCATTGATTTTGTATCACTTCCATTTGCTGGAAAATCTACCTCAAAAGCATTGGATACTTTTGGCTTTGAATGAGGCTTGTGAGCAGTTCGGTATTTTCCTGAGTAACAAAAAATAAGACGCAATTACTAAAGCAATTGACAAAAAAAAAAAAAAAGTGGGGGAAAAAGACCCACAAAGGAATTAAGGAGTATGGGCAGAACATTTTCCATTTCAAATTATTGTTTAACTGTTTAAGTGAAACTGTCAATGAACCAGAGCACCAGCACAGGATAATAGTCTCCGGATGTTACAGAAATACCGAAGCAAAGCAGAGATGTTTATTTACAAAGCAGGAGACACCGATCCTATGACAGTTTTAGTACAATGTGGGTTTTTTTACCTCTTGCGCTAAACAGTAGACTTTGATTTGCTGTGATAGATACCAACATGTGAATGTGACATTTGCTCACCGTCCCATTAATAGCACATTTTATTAACTGGGGAAGCAAACCTAGTTTGTACTTTAGCTCATTTTGGACAAAGTCACCTATATTTAAAGAGCAAAGTCTTTTTGTTTGGGGTTGTATTTTTTTAAATTTATAATGAAGATCATTAAAAATGATCTCCAGAGTCACCTGGAAAATCTGCCCAAAATCCGATCATTATGCATCACTTATTTTGGTGAGAAAGACCCACTCTGAAAAGCATACAAAAGCCCACTTTTCACAAATAATACATATAAACCCCTTTAAAGCTTCAGAGGTGACCTGAGATATACACTTGTGAGCAAATGGTAGACACCGACAAGTCTTGCTGGCATTTAAAAGCTCTCCTACCTAGTAAAATGGTGCAGCCATTGTGGATGGGGAATACTTTTTACTGTTTGAGTGCTGTCTAGCACATAGGGAACAAACCGCCTGCCAACAATCCTAATGCTTTCGCCCTGTCTGTGTGAAGGGCAGGGCTGCTGCTTTAACCCCCTTCTCCCCGTGACGGGCAGCTCTCGGCGGCACCGCCTGTTTCTGCGTGGTCCCAGGCAGGTTCCCAAGGGAAGTTCCCACTCTCTGCCCATCAGCACCCCTCCTCCGCAGCACCTGGACCTCTTACAGGAGTGAGGAGCCTTCCCCTTCCACCACTGCCAAAAATACACCCAACGTTTTGTCTGTACAGTGGGACTCCAGTATCTCTACAGGTCTTCATGAAACTCTGCTTTGTGCATCTAATCAACAGTAATACGTCTTCGTTATTCGGCATCCTTCAAGTTTTAAAATCTCTTTCTATTAACCAATTGTGGGGTCATTGTTTTTAAATTTTAAGAACTCGTGGATTAAAGATATCCTTATTCAAACATGTCAGCTTATACTAATCCCGAGTTAAATACAAATTCAATAGCAACATTAAAAAGCAAACAGGTGACTGTAAGTAATGTTGGAATATGTGTCCCCTACTCTTCCATGGGATAACATTTTTCATCACCTCATTAAGAAAAGGCTGAAATGTATTTTATTGAGATTTGAATATAAATTGAGGTAAGCGAAGCAATCAGAGTAGCTTGTGAGGATTTCATTTGGTATAATCACAAAATTAATAAATAAAATTTGGAAGGATTAGTTAACAATCTATTTCAATTTGATTTTCAGATTGTGCCCTCCCAATTTCTTTCTGTTACCCTTCAGTATTAACCACTGACTGGACTACCAAGATAAGCACATTGCTTCCCGACTGCCAGCACTTCAACATGCCAGTGATCTTCCCTCCTAATTCTAAGAAAACTTCTGTAAATTAGGAAACCAGGTCAGATCTCAAAGACAACAGAACATAACCACTTGCTGCTCCAATATCCACTGTGCTCACTCACTGTACTACAAAGCACCACCATTAACTTCATACACTAACCAAAAAGAGTGAAATATTCAAATGCAGAAAAATGGAGAGTCAGCAATAAAATAATGAGATGCTAAGGATACTTGTTTTTGTCTTCCTCAGAGATACAGCCCATTTCCATGTGAACAAAACCAACTCCCAGGCTGATGAAGCCCAGCCTGTCTCAAAATAATCGTTAAGTTGTTCTTTTAGCTGCTTCTCTCTCAATCTCAGTACGGATCAGTGCTGATAGAAAACATACGTAATTCCTACTTACAGATTCTCAGCAAAAATTAAGATGATTTCAGAGGACAATAATGACAATGAAAGTGTAGGATACAACAAAAAGCTGCA
>VFFE01008174.1:3099058-3127057 GCA_008921705.1 Burhinus oedicnemus
CTAATACCTACACTTTCAACACACAGCAGAAGGCAGACAGCTCTTCTGTCTGGGCAACAATTGCCTTTCTGCAATTTTGCAAACCTGCTTTAAGAACTACCCAGTTCTCAGACATTAGTTCACTTGAGACATTGCTTTCTACATCCCCTTGTGCCAATTAAATAATGAACCCTTTCAACAGCAATTTATAAAATATTAAAAACTTAAGTTTCACTTTTACCTTAAAGTTATCATAAAAAACAAACTAATTTGCAAAAGAAGAAGGTCATAACCGCCTGAAAAGGAAACACAGCTTTGCTAAGACTTAAGAATTGGGGGAAAGAGGGCACAATTAAAGCCTTATACTAATAATATTAATAGACTTGCACTCTTTGTTCAACTCAAAACTAATACAAATGCAAATTTTCAGGAGGGAAGACTTACTACATAAATTAGTTTCAACAGAAGATCTCTAAGACCTTGCACCTACTGGTCCTATATACCCTGAAGGAGCTGAAAGCCTTTGTGAAGTAAGCTGATTTTCTATTTTAAAATTCTTTTTTGGAATCATTAAAGCAATACAAGAAGAAAATGTCTCATGCAATACTATGAAGGAGGCAAAGAGATCCTTTCTGCCATGGGATCAGCAAAGTCACGCTCCAAGAAACTTTTTTAAGCAGTAACTGACTCCACGAATCTAGCTAGCTCCTTCCTCTGCATTGCTTTTCTCTCTGATACTTAGATGATCACCAGTATTGTAGCATGTAAAAAACCTCACACACCTTAAATTATTTATTTTCACAATATACAAGTATGGCAGAGCACCCTGCTATTCCCATTTTACAGACAGGAACATGTAATGAGGGAAAAGTTAACCACAAAATATTCTAGTTGAAAAACTATTCTCAAAGTATTTTCTCAGTATTCTTACTCTCTTCTTTAACTCTCCTTTTGCCTGTTAACTTTAGTATTTGATTAAGTATCTCTCTGGTCTAGAGTCTAATCCTAAAAAGTTATAGTACATACATAGCTACTCCCCATAGTTTTCTGGCTCGGGTACGCAGTTGTGAATGTTTCAGAGATTGCATTTATTGTAACGAAAGGCCTTTCAGATAAGGATGTGTGAAAATATATTAATAATCACAAAATGATTACAGTAAAAGGTTTAGAAAGAACATTATGCATTTTGGAAAAGGCTACTCAAGCGAACGTCCATCCTTTCCAAGAAGAAGCACAAAGACATAGCTCAGATTTTTGGGGCATTTCAAAAGCATTAGCCTTTAAACCAAACAACAACCTACGTGTCAAATGTGTCGTCAGCTCCATTAGTTTAAGCTGTTTCTAAGAAATAGCTTAAGATTCTCCCCTGAAAAATGCTCTGCATTTGCATTTCCTACTGGATGAAATACTGTTTCCAAAAAGTATTCGACCCTTCAGAGGACACAGCTCCATCCACACGCCATCAGGGTCCTGCTCCCCTTACACAACTCCTTCCAGAGCCGCCTCGTCCTCCGTCGGACACAGCAGCGATCACCTCTCGCAGGCAGCTTTTATTCTTCAGTTAATTCCTATCACATCGTCCACAGCTTTTTTTCGGTGTATAACGCACTCTCCAAAGTCCAAATCAAAGCGAGGTGGCGGTACTTTTCGTACAAAACGCTCCCATCTGTGCTTTCAGCTCTTAAAGGTAGTCTCAATATACATAAACGTCTAGCTTGAGACCAATTTTCCTCAGGCTTTTATTTTACATTCATAGTAAATGTGATGCTCAGCTGTTTCTTAAACACCACGAGTGTCTCAGTCATTGCCTGTATATCTAAGTATCGTTCAACACCCATCTAGGTTACGCTGCTTCTGGAGCACCAGCTTGCGATGCTGCTTTCGGACGGCAGCGCGTCGGTTTGCTCCGTTAGGTAAGGACCCTGAGGAGTTACACATCGCCTTGTATTTTAAAATGCTGTACCAGCATTAACTAATCTGCCCAGCGCCCTGCGAGGGAGGTAAGTATTACTCTCTCCTATTTTACAGATGAAGAAACAGACAGTTTAAGCGATTTGCCCCGGGCCACACAGCACGTCAGCGGAGAGCTGGGATTACGGCGACGCTCCGTCCCCGGCCAGCCCGCCGGGTCGCTCGCACCTCCCCTGCCAGTGACACCCAGGGCTCCCGGTCAGCCGAAGGAGAGACCTTTCCGTGGCCAGGCCCTCGGTGAAGAAGGGGGCTCCTGGAAAAGGGTTCATACATATAACGGCAGGGGAAGCTCAGGGTTTCGTGTACTGAACTCACCACTGCACATCCTCAAAGCCTCCAACATCGTTCACTGAATTTTAAAATGTACCGTATCTAGCGAGAAACAATTCACTTCACAAACTACAGGGGGTTTTTATTCAGAGACCCCCAGAAAAATATCGGTAGAGAGGCTCCATAGTCTCCTCCTCTTACTACCCTGTGGTTTAAGCTTCTTAGAGCCTTTTAAGACGGATTGAACCAGAGGCTGTTGTCCAACTTTGTCACATCCAATAATCTGAGAAAAGTCTGACATGGCTTTCAGGTGAACCCGAGTAGCTCCTACTTACACGTCTCGGCTAAACCACTTGGAAAGATAGTTCAGCGCCACAGCCGAGCCAGAGTCTCTAGGACTGTTTTCCAGGACCGCCAAAAGGAAAAGGTACTTGAATCAGAAATTCAGGATATGTAGCTTTCCTCTGCGCGGCAGCCTTTGAATACTTACAGGCACCGAGATTTCTTTACATTTAGATCATTCTTTCCCAGCTCCCCTATTAGTCTGAAAGGACTTGACTGGATTTCCTTACGCCACGATTAGCCATTTTTAAGCAGCAGCCCTCTGCTTGCTACATATACACTGGTAGAAGAAAAAAATAATTGGGGAACACATTTCATATTGTTGAAATGAAGTCCACCGAAGCCAGATTTTACAAGACATGACAATGTACTAATGCCAAACTGACACAAATTCTCATCTATGCGTTTTGGCTTTAATGGGTTAATTAGCTTGGCTGGATACAAATTTTAATTATCTGAGTTTGACATTAATGTCCTTGGAGTGTTGTCTGTAAGGATTTGGGGAATCATAGACATTATTTTAGTTACTTCTGGAAACTCTGTGTTACACTGGGATTTAAATAGTAAGAACAGACAAGAATAGTGAGAACAGGTTGATCTATTTTGAGAAGTCAGACTTTGTGAAGCAGGACAAACCGAGATTAAAGCTGGTCTACCTCGCTAAGTTCAGTTTGTCTTCAGGGCAGCCTTGTGGATATAACATTGAAGAGAAAGACCAGAAAGTTAGGAAATAATCTCCCTTGAGGATAGGTGACTGGACAGAAATTTTAGATTAAGTATTTCATAGAATTCTGTATGTAATTCAGATTTACAGTTAAGATCTCTTCATCATCTAACAGAGTTTCTCAAGTAGAAGGTAACCCGTCTTAAGACAGTCCTATATGCACGGCATGTTTCTACAAGCCAGGGAACAACCACCTACCTCAATTACTGACAGCGGCTCCGTTCCTCCAGAGTGAGAACCGAGTACGTGCACCTGAAGGCAGTACCGCCGTGGTTCTCACTCCCCACCACGGAAATGCTGGGCTGCCACCACCCCATTTCAGGTGCAGCAGGGAAGTTACACGTGGGAACCACAAAAAGCATTTTGCATGCAAAATCCTTGATGGGCAATTTCTAGCACAATTATGATTGACCCCTGAACTAAATAAGAATACCTATCACACAGGCTGTTAATGGAGTGTGTATATATATATACATAAAATGGAGTGTATATATATATAATGCAGTGTATCAATGGTTGGACTAGATAATCTTAAAGGTCTTTGCCAACCTAAACGATTCTGTGATTCTATATTAGTATTACTGAGGCTGGAGGTAAAGTACCATGCAATCTAATGCATGTACTCCACTCCTGAATTCTTTGGAGATGGAAGGTATTTCCTTGCAAAAGTACAGCACTACAGTACAATTAGAAGTACTATTAATGGAAGAGTTACAGTG
This sequence comes from Burhinus oedicnemus, assembly GCA_008921705.1. Classification (NCBI taxonomy): domain Eukaryota; kingdom Metazoa; phylum Chordata; class Aves; order Charadriiformes; family Burhinidae; genus Burhinus; species Burhinus oedicnemus. Next base: position 3,103,064 of record VFFE01008174.1, read on the forward strand.
TGCTATTTTAAGTGCTTTACTTATTTTCTTGCTTTTAAGGGTCTGCGTAAGTAGACCAATCATCTGAGGATTTTTAACTGTATTTCAATAAATATATATTTAATCTGCAACAAAATATTTTTTAGCCAATAATTATCCAACAAACTATCACAAGTTACCTGAAACAAATAAGATCAACAGTTCTGCAGAAAGTAGCATCTACTAAGAGCTTTTCAAAACACCTTTCTGTTTTATTCTATTCTTTTCTCTTCGTTTTTCTAGAGATTCAAAAGAGAATCCTGATTGCTTTTTGTGTATATGGATTTAAGCTCTCTTTGTGCTTGCAACAACATAAATAAATTCATTCTTTCTAACAGCAACTGCACTAGTTCTTTAAAACGCAATGCAACCCTTTGTGCAGTAGCTCTGCACCTTGGAAAGACAACCTTCATTCTGTTTTCCATGTTTCCTTGGTGTCAAGACCAAAGTAATTTGGATTTTCTTCTGTAAAAATGTGTATAGGTAATTTGGCTTTAGGAACACTAAGTAAATGCAATGCATTTCTCTTTTAAGTTCACACACCTAGGTAATTGCTAGAATTGTATGAATAAATTTAAATTCCTCCTAAATGAAGGAGCGTGGCATTCAGACAACTCCTCTGTTGCCTAGTAAGAATTATCAAAAGGCAGGGCCTTCTTTGAATCACAATATCTAACTTGCAGAAAGGCATCTATTCTCCTTACTTTCTTCCACTGTGTTCTGGTTAAAATACCTAGACTGTGGTCCTGCGAGAAACCAAACACCTCCTGGGAACTGCAGAGCAAATTTAGAGCACTTAGCACTCCACCGAATCAGCTCCTAACTTACCAAGGGTAAGGAAGGGACTGATGGAGGTTATCAAACTAAAAAGTGATAATCGCAAAAAATGGTAAAGAAATGTTCAAAAGCACAGTGAAAGAGAATTCTCCAGCATGCAGAAAAACAGCAGAATTTTTTTTAAATAAAGAGAAGCAAGAGCTAGATTTCTTTGTAACATTGCCTGCATTTTTTGTTCTTTTCCCCCCAAAAAGTGAGTAGGTAAGTTTGTGTTACATTCTTTAGAATATAAAGGAAGTTATTTTCACCCTTGGATGAAACATTAAAACCTCTAAAGGCCTCGCTCATTCACAGATGGGAAATGGAAAGCCTTCGTATCATATATTTTGGAGACAATATCCTTTTTTCTGGAAATGCTGATAAGGAACAAATTCAAACTGGTCGATCCGCCTGGATCACCTTATTTATTAAAAACAATGGTATCTCTTACACCCTGTATACTAAGCTATCGGTCAATTTTGATTGACACAAATATTTGTATTAAAGGTTACATACTGCAATTTACAACTGGGTACTATCACAATACTGTATGTTAATGTAATCAGTATTTTCATTTCATGAATTCATTTGCAGCATGACACTGCAAGGGTATTCTTACATATACTGAAGACACAATTGCTAAGTAGTTCAACAATCCTCCTTTAAGTGGGATTTTTTTTTATCTGATAAATTTTTAACACAATAGAACCACTCCTAGTTCTGCGTGCATGTTTTAATTTCCCACCTTTTAAAGTGTTTAGACACTTGGAATACCTACCATACTGAATTAATCCACAAATATTTACAAGAAAAATCTATTTAATTTCTTTCTATAGTAACTACCACAGGGACTATTGTAATGAAAAATTTCCCATCTTAAAGAATTAATGCGATTACTGATATAGGGAAAAAATGTAATTTATATCATCACAAACACGTAAAAGATATAATCCCATATTCACAAAAAGAAATCTTTATTCCCTCTTTGAATTCTGAGACAATACAGTCTTGCCTTGAGGAGAACAGAAATATTATGAAGTACCTTAAGCAAGATAATTGTAAGAGAAAAAACTACAATTGCATTATTGTTGTGCTAAACTGTGACATACTTAAAAAGCTAATTTCTTTTATTATAATGGAATTTGGTGTGCATATCCTTTAATCTACTTCACTATTTCTTCACAGTTTTACACACAAACATATGTGTAAAGTGTTTCCCATTATCTGTACTACCTGGTTTAACAAACTGCAACAAATTTAAAACAATTAAAAATATACTTGGCAATTCCATAAACTTCACTAGATTTACTGAGTTTTTTTAACAGTTTTGGAACCAACTAAACATCTAGGATGTCACAAAAATGTGCAGCAAATGAAAGATCTACTGCAACTCAAATACTATTCAAGAAGACACGATCAGTATTTTATGAAACAGTACCATTTGAAATGAGTGACTGTCCCAAATTTTACCAAATACATTTCAACCAATCACAATGCTGAACAGTTTGCATCTAAATCAAAAGCTAAGCAAACAAAAATGTAGCCCCAAAATAGGACTTTCTACAGCTATGTCAGTTAAAAGTGCATTTACTTTTAAAATTCAGTACAGTCACCCTTCAATTATTCCTTTCAATTAAATAAATTTTAACTAAGAAATTAATCTGCTGTGGCTGGGCATTTCTCTGTTCCACAGAAGCAAACATCTTTTCACTCATTCTCCTTTAAAAAGCAAATTTAACAAAACTACTAAGACAAAAGTGATGACCTAATTAGTACTAAGTAATATTTAAAGCTTTTATATATAGAACACTCTTATTGCTACCCCTAACTTCCAAGGTTTTATCCTCACTGATACTGTTTGATTTCTCTGGCATTATTACTGCTTAAGCACGCAAATTCATAGCGTCCATTCTTGTATGCGTCCAACATACACAGAAGGAATCAAACTGTAAAGAATATTTTCTGTGAACCTTGATCAAATTAACTGTTAGGGCAGTGGTGTACTCAAAGGCAACCAGGGTCGCCCCTGGTGACCAGAGAGGTCTTCAACGGGCAGACCCCCGTGAAACTAGTCACAGGCAATAAAGCTCCCCAGAACCAGCAAGCCACAACACTCAGAAGTGAGTGAGTTACAGGAATCTCTTACCCTTTTCTACCTAAGAGCCAGTCCCGCTAGAAAACTTAAACCCTGCACAGATGCTCCCACTCCTCACCACTCAGGAGAGTGGGACACAGGATATGGTAAGCAATGACAATGTGCGTCTTGTATTTATTTCCTTGGAACTTTTAATTTCTCTTAAAGCACTGAATTATTAGTGCTATACTAATTAAGTTCATTTCAGTTAACTGAACAGATTTGACCAGCCAGTTATGCAAAAACACCCATCTAAATTAAATAGAGTAATATTGGATAAAAAAATGTAGGTCACTGAAGAAACAAGCCATCAACAAATATTGCCAGCTTTCTGTTCGGGAAGTAATTTCAGCATGAGCCTTTCTTTGCTCTGTTCAGACCTCAATTCCTATATATCAAAGCCTTTAAGCACATGCTGGCCTTAAGCACGTGCTTAAAAAAGCTTTGCTGCGTGAGGACCTTCCGACCCGCACACAGGACGTTCAGGACGGCTTGCAACGTAATCCCCTGCGGTAAGCATGCCCTCTTTTCCAGTGTGCCTGACCTACTCACGAAATTTAAGACCAAAACAAAAAGATTATATACTAAAAATCAAATCACATTGTGTCGATGCAATGATAATGCCCAACATACAACACCCTGTAAATTATGAAGCCCCTATGCTCACAAAATGCCAGTGAAATCAGAAGTCATACCTATGAAAATAACTACAGTGCAACACACAAAACAGACTTTAAACTAATACTTGTGAAACATCAGTCTTTCACATTTGTGCCACAAGTGGCCAATAGACGTTATATAGCAATGGCCTACAGGTCTTTCACATACATTAACTTTTTTTCCAATTAGAATAAACAAAATCTCCATATTGCCCTCATTTAGTGTGAAAATGGTTGAAAGAGTTGAAGTCAGTTGTATTTTTTAAAGGGGAAAAGTGTATTTATGAAAGAAACTTTTCTTTTTCAGAATCATACGTACTAATATGGGTTTTATAATCCAAAACAGAAAACAGTCCTTTAAATAAAAAGTTTTTAGTTAATATCAGTGTTTTGGAGCCTCCCACTGGCAGCCATCACACAGCTGAAGTGAACAATCAGCTGAATGGAGGGTTTCTATCCAGGCATCAATGACTATTTTGCTTTAAAAGAAATGAGCATTTCTGAGTTCGTATTTTAAATGCAATTTAAAAGATCATAAAGGAAAGAATCCAGCATTTATTGTGTGTCTCCCAGCAGACTACTTAATGTTCAAACATCTACTATGCAAAGGTCAAATGATTTCACTGAATGTAACAGTGACAAAAATATTCTGCAGCACTGAAAAAAAAAAGCAGATGATCAAGGAAAAAGATATGGGCCTGAGATCTCGCCAGAGTCACAAGTAGATTCAGTTCAGCAAGAAAGAAAATTGCAAAGTTGGGTCAGGAGAACCAGATTAAGAAAGATAATAGGTAAAATACAAATTACATACTTTTGGTAATGTTCTTCATAAAGGAATATTTTAAAGCAATTCAGCAAATGAATTTTTATTAAAAAAACTTTTCTTACACAAACATTGCTTGCACAGAATTGAAAAAAAAAAATGCATTCAGATGAGGAACCTCTGAGGTATTCTGCTGGAGGCAGCAACATGGATAGCTGAACTTATAAACAAAAATCCAATGTAAATAGTTGTGCTAGTTGTAACATACACAGGGTAAAGCTGCGGTGAGCACGCAGTTCAGGAATGAGACAGATTACAGGGAAAACCACTAAGAAAAAAATTTACTCAAACGCTTATCTGAAGCAAACAGCAAAAGCTAACAGGTACCAATTCATTTTGCATTTTATTGTGCTTTTCCTTCCTTGACATTTACATCACATATTTTAGGCTCTCATTCTTTCTAACATAAAGAGGTTCCTAAGTGCGCCATCCACACCACTGCCTGGCGGTCCTGGCTCTTCAAAGCCAAGATCTCACCACCAACTAAAAAGAGCTGGAAACAAAACCAGGACTTGCCTATCTGCCTCTGTGATCTGCTGCTACATAAGACAAATTTGGTGGTCACCAACTGCACTTGATGTGGGGAGATCCAGTGGATCTCTCCACACCAATGGATAGGAATGTCGAAGGAGGAGGCAGAGATGCAGCTGCGTGGCAAGCAATAAAAAAACCCCAAGAAGAGTAAAGCATGTGTAGACGGAGAAGAAAGCTGGAAAATTATATGGACAAAGGAAAAAAAAACAAAAAACAAAACAAACCAGAGGACAAGGCAGCAAAGAAATGAGAGAAAAGACATGGGAACAGAATACAGGGAAGAAGGTAACTAAGAGCAAAAGTAGAATGGGATGTCCACTTTCTGGAAGAGAATACAGCATTTCTCACATTAAAGAAAAGCGAAAGGGGGTTTTTTAGTTTGTTTTGGGTTTTATTTTTTTGCTTTTGTGTATGATAAAAAAAATGAACAAATCTTGACTGATCTTGTATTCTAACCTCTAACATCAAAACATGAATTTTGGTAAATTAAGCTGATGTACATTAAAAAAAAAAGCTCTGGCTGGATGTTTAAAAAATTAGACATATCCAAGAAAATACCAAGTAAAGATGGAAAATAAGGTGCTAAACTGATATTACAGCTGAATGAGACTTCCGTTAGCGAACTCACAAAAAAAAAAAGAACAGCGTAGATGTTACTGATTTTATATATTAATACAAAGATACACAATTTTGACGATTAAATTCTGTTCTGGAACATACATACGTTTTTTTCTGTGCTCAACCAGTGCAATAGCCTGCTTTGCTGAGCATTTTGAAAACCAGTTGTCCCCAAGCAGAACAGTAACCTCATTGGTGTGGACAAGTTTTCCCGGCATGAAGGCAAGAGGACCCAAAGGTACCTGTCAAAGGCACAAACGAAACAGCTGAAAATCACTAGTGAAAATAAAACCTAGACAGTCATTCACGTCTTAGTTTTTTTAAAAAAAAGTAAAACACAGAGTTAAAGAAATAAAAAAAATTCTACAGCAGTAATTTAATGACTAACCCTTCATAAATATTCAAATGACCAGATCCATTTGAATTTAGTATTGCACTTACAAAATCAGAAAAGTGGTATTTAACTTGAAAACTTGTTTTGTGACACAAAACTACAGCATAGCTGAATGCTCACATGGAAAACAAATTCAGTTAACACGTAAGCCTTGGCAATAAAAATATTATCATTTAGGTGAGTTACATATTTGTTATAGACAGACTACATTAATTTCCTAATAAAAGCAAGTTAAGCTTTGCCAAAATTTTTAAAATACTTAAATAGGTATGGTCAACTCAAAAGATAAGTTGCTTTTCTGTGTCTGTATTGCTAATAGTAAGTACCTAGAAACCTCAGTGGAAGTTTGTGGGGTTACTAGCAGGATGCCAGACCGTGCTTAATCTCACTTTGGTTTATCATTCACCAGTGTGCAGACCTCACCGAGGGACGCCCGTCCTCCAGTGACTCTCCCGGCCCAGGAACAATACACAGAACCAGAACACTTCAGACGGAAGTACGTTGGTGATAAACACATTTTATAACTTTAAGAGGTGCTTCCTAAAACATGTAACCCCCCTTTTAACACAGATTACAATGGATGGGACATTATTTTTATGATTTAAGACACCTTCCGCAGCCCACACTTCACGGACGGTGCTTGGGCAAGCCATATTGCTGAGGAGGAGCCGTGGCCACCCTCACTCCAGCCTCCTGTGCCAGCCCCCCGCATCCTTACCCCCACCGCTACCACCACCTGCCTTGGGCTTCAATTGCAAATTAGGAGACCAAAATCAAACGAAAGTTATACTGGAGGTGGCAAAAAGCTAAGAACCACAGCCAGCTCAAGTTTGCTCTTGACAGAGAGAGGATTCCATTTCCTTGGATCTGCTTCCATTGATCAGAGTATATCTGTCTCCCTGGAAAGCGATCTTCCCTAGCTTCAGTATCCAGGAGGGTACCAATGCCTGAAGCAGTTTTGCTGTAGGCAGGATCCCGACATTAAGACTACGCAGGATGTGCTTTTCCTACACACGTACAATTCCTGACTTGGTTTTCAAGTAGCAGACTACACCATTTGCCTGTTCACTCTTCCCCCAAAATGATGAAAGCAAAATCAAAAACATATGAAAATATTTGGCTAACAGGATAGGAACTATTTATATACATCTAAAATAACAGATGTGAGTTGACACTGCTGCTTTAACAAAGAATAAGCCCTATCTAGCTTTTTTAAAAATAGGGGTTTTACTATGCTTTGAAACAACGCAATCTTTTTGCTTTACATCATGTAGCCACACACATACAGGCGGTAAAGGGACGACACACATAAAATCCAGAGCTGAATCACTGGCACAGGAAAGGGAAACACTCTCTTTTCCCTCATGGTAAGCGTACTCCAAACACTGTTTTACTAACAACTCCACTCTATGTGCTGAGCCAGGCTGCCAAGGACAAAAGTAGTCAGGCACTTTGTGCTCAAACTACCCATGCAGTCATTTACAGTACAACTTCCCTCCCTTCAAAGATGTATCTTGAATTGGACTTGAGAGAGGGGAAGGAAAACAAGAAAGAGAGAAAAGCCAATTCGGTCAAAATTCTGGTGAGCTCACACCCACAGGGTAAAGTTTACCCAGGGAGCTGTGCAGTTGTTAGGGAAGATTCAAAGCACCAGAAAAGATCGCTATGTCAATGTGAAGATCGGTGAAACAAAAATTAGCAGCACCTTTTTATGTAAAAATCAATGTTCCAGGGTTTATTTCCATGAATCAGGAAATACTACGGCCACTTTCTTCTCAGGAAATGACTAAGTACCGTAATTCAGTCATAATTATAGTTTTCTATACAATAGATTTACATATCAAACATGTCAGGTTTTGTGTTAGCATTTATGTCATCAGTCCTCAGTTGTCAGTAACACTGTAATTTATAACGGATTTCAAAGAAAAGAAAAAGAAACAAAAGCAAAGGTTTAACTATTATCATAATAAATGTAACATTAGAAAGTATTACGTGGCAACCTGACCTCACTGCCCATGCCAGTACCTCAGTTACTAAAAATTTTAGCCCTTTTTCTTGTGCGAACTCTACAGCGTACATACCATGATATCATAGGACAGTTTATCCGGCAACGTACTGAGCCGTTCCTGAAGAGCCTCATAATCGCTCTCCACCTTCTTCCTGTTGACAAATTCAAGTTGATTCAATTTCATATCCAAAGTAAAGAGTTAATGTTTTTCTGCTAGCAATTCAACAACACACAAAAAATATAGAAAAATAAACTATTTTACTCGTAAACACATACAGTTGATAGATGAATAACTTATTTGTAAAAGACTTGGGATGACAAACATCATAGCTAGATTATTTTAGAATAACATGTATTAAAACAGGGACATGATTATTTTAGATTGTGCACGTCTCTTTCTGAATTTTAGTTTTTTATGGTGCAAAGAATCAGTTCTTTCACTAGGATTTGGCATATCTTACTCCATGTTCAAGTTCAACAGTTATACCACCATCAATATTTAGAAAAATAACTGAAAATCCAGTTTATAAGAGGCAAATTCTTCAAGATATCACTCATAGTAAAGAATTCATGACCTTGGTTTGAGCTGACATAAATGGGAAAAATTTTAGTGAATTCTGATTTTCACATGACCTTTGCGCACTCCTGAAAGATGGCTTGACCACCAGGATTCTGTTGCATCTTCAATCCCTGACAAGGGACAATACAGGTGAGGAACATCCCTTCTGCTGCTTCACTGTCCAAAACGTAAATAAAGCTCATGCTACAGGTTGCCACCCAAGACAGAAATGCCTCGGTAAACTTAGATAAATAATTCCTACGGTAGACACCTGGCTCTTCAGAGGACTTTGCAAGATACAGCGTTTCAATCGCTATGGGAATTTTCCTGTGTGTGCAACACAAGCAACTACACTCCCTCTATGAAAGCCTCCTATGAAGACATTCTTAAATACTTAAATTCAACCAGAAAAAGTCTTTTAATGGACCGCTGCCATTCCGAAGATGGTCAGAAATCAGCTCCTGCATGAAGTAGCTGGCATATAAATGTCAGGTTTGATGATACTGTTTACTTGTACTTCAAAATAGTAAACACATACATAGTAGTAAATTCTGCAATAAAAGGCAACTGAAAGCACGCAGCAGCACACTTAACAACACTGACCCAAGATGCAAATTACAGGTTTTCGGAGGATGATTCAGGAAAGCAATCTAAAAATGTGCTGAAAAATGAATGTCATAGTTGATAACACAACCCTCAAAATATTATCATTGATTTTCTTAGATTCATAAGCAGAGTGAAATCTTCTTCAGCATTTGTTATGAAAAATTATCTCATACTCCTACGTTTTGACTCATTTGCTTCCATAGTTGAACTTTTCTGTAATCACCCTACTTTACACCTGCAGTACTTCACATTTTAAGTTGCTGAACTGGTCCCGAAAAAAAGAATTTAGGTTCCTATGCCACTTGGACGTTAACACCACACTCTGTATAACTGATTTACAAAAGATGCTTGCTGCTGCTTTGGTTTGACAGCAGATTTCTCCCAGACATTTTAGGCAAGTTTCTCTGTCCGTTGCCCACATCAAAGTGAAAATATAATTCACTTCCTTCAAAGAGGAAGGCCAGACTCACAAAGCTCAACAGAACTCACTGCGATGTTTTGGGGGGGAAGCAATAAAATAACAACTTGGTGTCAACAATAACAACCAGTTACTTAATGGTATTTACAGACTCCAGCCTTTTCCTCACAGAGATCTGTATTTGAGAAATGGACACTGATGCACTCCAACTCCTCGCTGAAAAACAAACACGATACCCCAGCCAAAGGCCTTGCCCATGTCTCAAATGTAATCAGAAGACTCCATGGGAAGAGAATGGTATGAAAATCCCCCCACTCATAGCAGGATTAAACGTTCCTATCATTTCATGGCTGAAAGTCACTCAACATTTCTTCATTAATCTGAAAAGAAGATACTGCCTTTAAGGTCTGACTGCTGCCCGTTACTGAATAATCTGATTAGGGTACAGCAAAAATCACTTGCTACAAAAGATATTTTGCTTTACAGAGCAAAGTACGTCTCTTTTTTCAGTGGGACTGCTGCCCTTTGCTGATCAAACCTCCACCATGGGAAGCTCTAGAAGTGCAGCCACATCCTGAACTGGACCATCGAGATAAAGAAAATTAAAATCAATCCTTTTAATTCACTGCCCTGAAACAGCATTACTTAAGGAAGGAAGCTGACCTCCCTCTTCCCCTATGGCTGATGGTGACCTGAGCTGTGGCGTGTGCTGGCGCTACGCTCAGCCCCCATAGGCAATGAAGAACCAAAGTGAAGAGGGAGGATGACTATTGGGACTTCAGCTATGAACATGTCCCTGCAAGGGGAAACACATGTCTAGATGTTTAATCCCATACCACACCTATTATTGGATTCATGGCTTTAGAAATACACCTCCAAGAAGGGTACTAAAAAATGAAAAAGAAAATAATTTATTTAAAATATACTGAAGCTGAGCATTTTAAAATCCTGTTGTTATTCACCCAATTCTATTCAACATTCTTCTGTGTCACTGACTACTTAAAAGGTCTTACATGACAAATTACTCAGTTGAAACAAGAGCACTCAGCTCTTGCACAATCAAGATCTAAATAAGGGTACTAAATTTAAAATAATTTTTTATAAAGATTGTACGGATGCCGTATAAACTGCTTTTCTACATCAAAGAAATGAGTAAGTTAGGTTTTCCTTTTGACATTCTGGGCCCAAAACCCCGAAGTTCATCAGGCCACGGCCAGAGTTTGCTCAAAAGCAAACACATGAGCAACTCCTCCTTCCACAGCCAACCCTCCCACCCCACTCCACAAACCCCAGCCATTTTTATAAGAGGAAGTAAGTGTCACAACTTTCCAGACTTTTAAAAACCTGTTCAAATTTTAAGGCTTACTGTCAATTAGTTTATTTCTGAAAAATAGTGAAGGAATGTACATGCATAATGTCACATGGGACCAAATTGGTACGGACATGGCGAAGCTCCTGAGAAAGTACGTGTGCTGGGGATATTCGCCTGACTTCACCACAGCAGCACCAGTAGCACTTCAATAATATTTCCCTTATTGAAAATTAATGCAGTCTCTGAATTTTAAACATAAACGAAACATATTAGTTTTAGATTATTTTTGCGAGCCAATAGTCAGAATTTAATATGATGATGTGTATAGATTGCCTTGATGTTTTTCCTCTTATCCAGTGCTTGCAGCCTATGTGCATTTAAACTAAAAACATTTGATACACACTAAATATAAATTATTTGCTTGGAGATCTTTCAGGCATGAAGAAAAAGCCTCTTAAAATAAATTTAAAATATTATATGCTTGATGGTGTATAACCAAAGGTTTAATCTCACCACTAAAGGGGCAGTTGCTGTGATTCTGCAATAACCCTGCAGACAATAATCAAGACAGCTCCTGTTGTTCTCTCAGTAAAATCACGGTAAACACAGCATGGATATATTGTAATTTGATATCGGTAAGATCAACTGTTGTATCTCACAGTAACTCACAATATAAGATTTCATTCACCATTAAATGTACATTTTCCTCAGAGCCAAACAAAACTATTATTTACTAAGCATGCTTTCTATTAACCATAGATTGCCAACAGAGAAAAAAGTGCCCAGAGATAATTTTTTTACATAACAAACCATTTCTTTCTAAGCATTACAAACTAAGCTTTATCGCATACTTTACTGGGGCAAAAAACAGGAAAACATTACTTTCACACTGTTTTAGCACATCTGGCTGGTGGAGAGCAGAATTTCCCTACTTGCTCCATAGTTAGAAAGAAAACAACAAGAATAATTAATTCTACCCTGGGAGTATCTTTTCAGCATTCATCCCACAAAATTACTTGGGGAAAAATGACGAATGAGCTGGTTATTTAAAACAGAAGTATAAACACTAAGGTTCAGCATATTTGTGATTTAAAGTAATGATATCAGTGGAAAATATATACATTTTAAAGAGAGTACACTGCAATAATTCGGAGTGATCTCTTAACTATAATCCCCAAAACATGCTAGTAGGATTTGGCCATCACCAGAATAAATAGCAGTACTTTACTAAAATATAACTAGGTTACTCATCAGTATTTTAGGCATGTAATCAAACATTTTTCACTTACCAGTGCTGGATTTTTTCTTGGCAGCTAGTGACCACCTGTCATTAAAACAGATAACTACTCATGAAAAAACAAGGCTAAGCACACAGCTGCAATGTCAATGCATCAGAAACTAGAACAGTAGCTTTACAGATTTGGTGGCGTCTCTATATACATTTTTATTTGTCAGTGCAAAGGCATGTGAATGGTAGTTCTTAAGCAGCACACTTTATCACACACTAATGCAGACTGATAACCACAGAAAAAATTACAGCTTTTCAATTCATATTTTTGTACAATACCTGCTCCATAACTATTAGGTGACACACGATATAAGATAAGTTGTAGTTTGTGCAATCTGGAGATCTATTTTCAGTGTTACAGGTTTGCAGAATAAGAAAACAACATAAATTATAACAAGACATCAATGTAACTTCCATACTCATTCATTAAAAACCAAAAACAAATGAACCCTGCAGTACCAAAAACGTTTTTTCCTTTATCAGTACATCAACCAATGTTTCCACTGGCCGTTTGAATCTGAAAAAGCAAAAATTAATTTTGTGGTGTTTAAAGGATATTTGACACCATTATGGGCTGCTGGGTTCCCTTCTGTTCTTTCCGGGTGCCAAAAAAAAGTAAGTTTTAATCTGAATATTTCACTTACTTCTTTATGCTACAGGCTTTCCCAAGAGATCCAAAATAATTTACAAAATAAAGCCCATTGTTAAAATGAAATACTTTTTTAACTGTATTTTTTTAGACTATGTAGATACAGCAGACGTGATGCTGAAACCTGTGACCTTCTCTGCCATAATTACGTGGAGGTTTTGTCTTTCAAAAACATATTCTGATCTCTGAATAATGGTTACAAAAAATATAACACAAACAATTTCATTCAATTATATGAAATGCAATGAAGCCATGAGGCAATTAAATATGTCTAGACATCTTCTCAATATAAGCATTTTCTAGATTTTTTTTTTTATTTTACAAATTTCGTTTTTCCTATAGCCAAAATAATGCTAACATTTGAAAGCAATTAATGAGAAAATTTGCAGAGAAAACAATAACATACATTCAAGTACCACTGAAATCACTGGAGCAGATAATTCTTTTTTTTTTTCCCCCAAACAACAGAATGAAAGACAATTTTTTTTTAGTTAGCATATGTGCAGCTATTGCAGAACAGATCTCAGACCCTGCACTTTCTACTCATATAGGAGCAAAAAAATGGGACTACTTTGTGAGCTAATAATTCCTTTAAACAGAGTAAAGTACTTACATGAAAAGGATCAGCCCTACATTTGTGATTATGCTATTTCATAATCCATCAGGAAATTCAGTCAGGTAGCTCATCTCGCATAAACCAAGTTTAAATTTATCATTTGCTTTAAACTCCTATAAATGTAATGCCTAGCAAATATTTTCCTTAATGTGCAAGCTAACTATTTTTAAGGTTAAGAGTAAATATACAGCCTTCTACAGGACATCAACTCGGAAATCTAATTCATACTATTAAGATCATTTTAAGAGCAAAGTTTCCGTAAAAGGTATAAATCATACAGTGCAGCACCGTTTGGTAACAATGCTAACACACAATGGAGCCCACCACTAACAAGAAGAAGAGTCAGAGCCTATTCTATCAACATCCTTCATTCTTTCAGATTTGGTGGTGATGGTGAAGTACACGACATAATTAGGCATACAAAAATGTTTATGAAATCCTTTAAGAAAGTTCCAGTTTAATTGCCCCGTTACAGATGAAGATGGAAAAGGCAGGAAGCTTTCCATTCCCAATACATGACTTTCCATGCATGAAGTGAGCTAAAAGCACAAAAAGAAAAGCCCTGCAAACCATAAGAGCAGCATGTTCATTAACCTCTACATGATAATCCTTTCGTAGCTGCATATTAACTAGTTACACATTCATAATCATTTACATTATTTAGAGGACCTTCTATGAAAATTTCCAGGCTATATCCATTAGCTAGAATGTTAAAGGTTACAGAAGATAGTCTACTTAATGTTTCCAGGAAGCTTTTTTAATTAGTAAATATGTAAATTGGGCACATATGCTTTTTATGTTTTTAAAAAATAGTCCATCAGTAAAACAGCATAGGGGCATATGCTGTTTCCATCGCCCTTTATCCCCTTAAAAAAAAAAAAAAGAAGAGAAAAATCAATAACACCAATCAATTTTAATTTAATTCTTCTTCTTTGATATAATCTCTCTTGAAGGGATACTAAAGGGTGGAACCAACAACAAACCTTTTCATTTCAGTGGCCAGCATAAAATGAGACCTTTTACAGAAGTGCTAAAATTTACCACCTTAAAAATGTTCCAGGCTCCGTTTCTGGAACTTAACTCTATTAAAAAAATACAGCGAGAATAAATATTGAAAAACAGATGGAGATCAATTATGCATATGTCCTTTATTAGGTCAGTCACACTGTTTGGATAACAACCGGTTTTATCACAGCGAAGAAACAAATAGATAAATATATAAACAAATCTTTGATTCTTTGCTTTTAATCAAACATGGGAAAATCATTAGTCTATCTTCCACACATAATTTATATCTAGAGTTACAATTAAAGAATGAAAATTCCTTTCAGGGTAAATAAAATAAATTACCTGTTTGTTTGTTCATTTGAGTTCAATTTGTCTGGACACCTAGTGCCACCAACTATGCATTACTTTTAAGACATCGCAGTGGAAGTGGTATCAATAAACCCTGAATTCTCCCCTTTTAGGCATAAAAATGTGTAAGTCTGTGAATGCATGTGGTTATCAATGGCTTATCTGCATACTGAAGTATTTATTAAACTACTCTTGCAGCAAACTTAACATTACCTAATAATGGGTCTGGTTATTAAAACAGGATATACTGTCGGAAAACACATTCCATGGTCTTAAAAGAAAGCAAACGGGCAAATACCTTGTTTCCTTCCTCTCCTCCCAACAGCAACTTGTTAAAATTGAGTGCTTCTCAAGCTCCTGTCCAGACAGAGCCATCCCTGGGAGCTCCAGGAGAGCTCTGGGAGAGTACATCTCTGCACACCTGTAACCCAACGTCTAATTCCTTCTGGGTTAAAAACCAAACCACTACGGCAGGAGCTGACATGTTGGTTCTGCTCTCATTACTACTACGCCAAGCAACTTAAAGGGAAGAGTACGTTGCCACTTTTAAGGGATGTCTTGTTTCCATGTTTCACAAGGAGAGTCACGGCAGAGCTGAAGGATGAGCTTTAGACTTGTGATCACCTCCAAGGTGCCCCCCAGTTCCATTGTCCCAATGTGAACACAGGGCAGGTTGCAGGCCAGTGACTCCAAATCACCCCCAAACAACTCATATCATACAGCCAAAGACTTCATTACCTGAAGGCAGAAAATTCCTTTTTATCTTCAACGCTTTCTCTCTTCCCAGTCTAACTATTTACATTCCACCTTCTCCAGGACCTTCCATCTGAAGAGCTCAAACACTTTTCCATGAATTAAAGTGGACAGCACTTTGGAAAAGCACTGCACTGATTTCACAGGTTGTATAACTTAACCAGGAACACTGGTCAGGAACAGGGCTAGAAACAGAAGCCAGATCTCCTACCTCAACAACCAGGCCCTACAATCACTTACAGTGTTCCCTTGGGAATGAAGACAGGTGAGAAGGATGCTGCAGCACGAAGCTGATTCTTACCTGTACGCGCCCATGGGTCTCTAACCTGTTCCTCATTATCCCACCCTCCCCCAGCAGGTCCTCACAAGGGCACCTCTTTCTTCCACCTCATTTTTCCATACCTGTTGCTTCTGCACATGCTCCCATTGCTAACAGCTGAATACAATTCTCTGCGGTGCTTCTGATTATCAAGGTGATACACAGAGTTCTGCCCTCCTCTCCAGTCCAAGACTATTTTGTTTTATTTAGGTAGTTCTGCAAGGTGGAGTGCACACGCGTGAATGCCTCTCTCTATGAAGCAGCTAGGCGCTGCCTACAAAGGTGACGGTTTTAGCACGCTGAGGGTAATTCTCTCTCTTGTCTGTTCCGAACAGTAGTGAGGCAAGCTGCCAAGTCAGAATTTCATTTATCTCTCAGCTCCTGAAAAATTTTAAGCAACAGAGCTGGTACTGGTGTCACCTGTAGACAGTTTTGGGTACCAATACTAAACCTGTTGTACCCGAGTCACACAATTATGTTAAACCCTAAAGAACCAGAAACTGATATTTTTAAGATGAAAGGCAATTTCAATGAAAATTATTAAAATAAAAATCTCCCATCAGATTAGGAAGAGGTCCTAAATGAATGAGATGCTATTTCCACACCTGTGGGTATGAACGTGGAAATATGGAGCACGGCACAAAAGCAAAGTTTGTTTCAAAAGTGCAAGTTAGGTATCTAAGAGGCCAAGTAAATGGGTGCTGTTTCTACATGCACACTTGTGTATTTTGCTTCAAAACTGTGGCTCACAATCTGGCTGGTCTTCCGAAATCAGAAGCTAGGGACACAGATCTAATCCCAGCTCTGATTCTGTTTCTTCTATATGGCCTTGAGCAAATCACAACCTCTTAGTCTACATTTCTTCATCTGCAAAATGGGGATAATAGTATTAACCTACCCACCTCAAAGTGTTTAATGATGATTAATTAATGTGAGAAAAGCACTCTAAAGATGTAAGAGCACTATATAAGTGATAAAGCATTATTTACCACTTGAAAAGTAATCTGAATAAAATCAGATATGCAAGTAATTTGTTTACATGTAGCAATAATATAATTTGTGACTATTTAATCTTGAATTAGTCTCACTTTAAACATCCCTTTCAATCACATTTCCCCTTACTTAGGGAAAATGACAGTATGGAATACTTTTTGTGGAAGCAGAGCAAGTAATGAGGTGGTAATTAAAGTAAGGGTCTAATAAAGTCTAAAGCCAAGGATTTGCCTTCAGGACACTGTCCCTCCCATTTGGGACTGTGTGAAGATCTCAGTCTCAACCTTGGTTCTGTTGTTCAGAACCTTCCATGAACTACAGAGGAAGTGTATGCTGGTTTTCTGAAATGCAGATCCACGTTTGCAAGGCTCATGATAAATCCAAGATAATTTCCACTACTGACCTAATTCAGATGACTCCAACTCTGCAGTTTTAACTGCTTAACCTTGTACATTCAAGTATTTACCGCAGTTGATATAGGCACATGAGCTGCCTCCATCTGTAAATGTTTGCAGTACGAAGAGCCACTCTGCCATGCAACTCATGCATGAGATTTCTCTGTCACACCCCCAAACCCTAAAAGTTTACTGATGAAATAACCAGTTCACAATACGGCTTTACATTCCAGAAGAACACTAATGGGTGGTCAAATATTTAATCATCTTTTGGTAACAAGGATGTAACAAGCCACATGCAAAATAAACATTTAAAATGAATTTTCATTTTTTCCTCTAGGAAACTACACAGTACTTGCCTAAAACACAGCAATCACTGATGGAGAAAGAATTCACATTTGCACAATTGTTTTTCCTAGAGCCCCATTTTCAATCAAAAAATGAAATAAAACTATTAAAAGTTCTTCAGTCTGTTGGCACACTGTATGATCTAATGGAAAGGAAGAAAGCATTTCTAAGCTCTCATATTCATTTATTAAATCATACTACTCAAAAACACTACATTTCAACAAATTATTAACATAAATCCCCCTTTGGGTGGAAAGTTTTGCCTTTTGAAGAAATGCGTTTAGGAAGAATACTGAAGGAAGAGAGACTGAAAGAAATTTGAATCATGATAAACATTTCCTTCTAAAGGAAACAATCTTACTTAAAAATATAACCACAATTTTTATCTTTCTCTACAAGAAAACAAGTAAAGATCTACTATTTCTGTATTAATTGTGCACACACAACTGGGTCTCTCAGTTTTGCAGAAAAAGTACATAAGTATTATTTATCAATAAAAACTAAGTTCTGACCAAAATGGTTTTTGAGAGCTTAAAAATTCTACTTAAAACATCTATGAATTATAAAGCAGACAGAAAACAGCTCATCTCTTCTTTGCCAGGTGGGAAATTCTGCCTTCTGAAGACTACTTTATGTTGTGACCGCTGCTGTGGCTACAGGTCATGTAGACAACTACCTTATCGTTACCTCACAGCAACTGCACACGCCTGGGTGAGCATGGCAGCCCACCCCCCTGGGACAGCCAGGCAGGCAGTGTCAGCTCACATGAGCCGGCACACTTCTCGCTTCCACTCACGAGTTCCCAACACCCTTATGCTGTTTTGCTGTTTGTCACTCCCCTTTGGGAGTCATTTCAACTCATAAACCCAGCAAAACTCTCAAGGCAGCAGGACGTTTTCCACTGAGGGAGGGAGTTAAATTAGCTCTGAACCAACTGAACTGGTGCAAGCAAGGAACAAACTGGAGTAAGGTGTTGTCTTTCCCTGGTAGCAAGTCAGTATCCATGTCATGTGACTTCATCTTGAGACACAGCTGAGGAACTCGGAACTTAGTATTTTAGCTTACTTCAGGTAAACATATTCATGTGGCTATGCCATATCCAAGCTAGCTCAGGTACCAAGACAGCAGCAGACAACATAAGCATACAACTCCCATGATCTAACTTACCAAACATCTCAAGCAGGTTTTGCAAGCTTGGATGTAGTCTATGGTGCAACAACTATGCTGCTAGCAATACCTGAGTTAACTAGCTTAAAATTGACATCAGCCGTGGCACCTGCCTCACAGGCATACCTTCAGGCTGTGGTTCAACATTCAGCCGCAGTCCTGAATAAACTAGTCATCATCCCTCCCTGTCTCCAGCTACTCCATTTCACCATCTTGTCCTTCCAACCCCGACACAATCTGCTGGCAGACATCTGTGATGCTGCACAGTGAACCACACTGGGGAACCACATTGGCTGAAAAATAACCCTGGAAGAAAAAAGAAGCAAAAAAGTCAACAACAAAGTTTGGTTTTAACCTGGATCCCAACCCAACAAATGTGCCACCCTAAAATTGCTAAAAGGCAGAATCAAGCAGTCACAAAAAAACCCTAAGATCAAAAAGTTCTTCACTAAACTAATCTCCTTCCTGGATAACTCATGTGATCATTAAGGAAATGTTTGAACAAGTGACTGAGGCTTTTGCTCACAACTGCTCTAACTTGGTATGAGCACGGCCACGGCTCAAAGGGCCAGTCGAGTTTCACCCATCGCTGGCTCTGCACTTCCCCCGTCACATTTGTCCAGGCATTTGCCATGACCATTTTGGCATGTGTTACTGGATTTCCCCTCACTCACAGCAGTCTGATCACACGTGTCAGTACAAAAGTGGTGGAGGGATTCACCCTTTTCATGGCAGTGAAACTGCAGCCTGTGCAAACAGAGAAGAGGAACCACAAAACCAGCAACTGCACAGTGCAGCCCAGTCTCCTAATGCCCCACTAGGAAAAAATGAAGTCTTAGTGCAGTTGCTGCTCTGAGGGCCTCAAGATGGCAAGCTCTGAGCTAGCATTTCCATCTGCAAGACTGGAGCTTCAGACTAAAACAAAATACAATTCCACAATCTCAAAGGAGGGAAGAAATACATGACGCAAGGGGTACTCAAGTCAACCTGAGAAGACAGGTTATAACTTCTGGAATGGAGACCTGTAAAGATGCTAGAGATACTAAAGATGATTCCCAAACAGTACCCTGGTCACTGCATCTACTCACAAAATCTGTAGACAGCTGTAAGAGCAGCACAATTTAGTAACATTTAAATTTTGTGGATATAGTCTCATCTGCGCATTTTAGTTACCAATGAGGCAGGACACATACAGACTTGCCCACTCCAGAATAAAGGCAATGCTCTTTAAACTCTTTTGTGAATAGTTTGACTTTAATTACCATTAAAAAAACCTATTTAAGTTCTGTTAATTTATTTCACAATTCTTGACTCTATATAAACCACTGGGGATTTAATTCATACTAATAAGAACAAAGACAAATATTGACTAGAAAAAGTAAAAGTGATGATCAATTAACACTGGAGGAACAAGAAGTATTACATTGAAAGCTTCCAGCTAAGGACTGAATTAGCCCTTCTACTTGAGAGCAGCACATGAGAAAACATTACTGGAACCCACTGTTAGAAAAAAGCACTGGACAGCGTGGAGCGGATGTCATCACAAGTTTCTGAAGAGGTAATTGACCAGGTACCTTTTAAAAAGAAATATGGCAAATGTAACTTCAGACAGGTCCTTTTAAAAAGGAGCACCTCAAACCAAGCTTCAGATACTCTGTCAACTTTTCTCAGCTACTGTGCAAAATGAAGTCCTAGTGCACTGGTGTCTCGCACCCAGGCTTTCTCTAGATGGATGTAGGCTGGAAAAAGTGCAGTATCCTGGGAGACACTGCACTGGAAAGCTCACTGAATCTCACCTGCCGAGTCTGCAGGCAAGCAGTTCCAGATTTCCAGTGGCTCCTGCAGCAGCGTGAAGTGTACAAGACTGTATTCAGTCTCACTGCTCTTTTTCAGATTGCAGGAACAGCTTTAAAACTGCCAAGTTTCTCATTTCATAGCACAGATATTACTCGAAAAAGACTTAAGACAGAAGCAGCCAGCCTCAGAAGTAATTCATATAGGAAGAAGAGAAAACAGCTCAAAAGAGTGTAAGTTTAGGACTCTCTGATTTGTTTCCCCATAACCCACCTACAAGTTGTTTAACTGTTAAAAACTGAAGTACCCAGGATCTGGAAAACAATTTGGAAATGAAAGATCATAGAGCTCCACCATATAAATTCATAAATTAAGAATATGTCATAATATACCCTGGCCAATGAGTTACGGTAATAGCTGCACTAAATCTAAGTGTGCTTTGTTGTCATGATGAGTGACAGGAGAGTCACTTCCTTGTCCTAATTTTCCTAAAAGGAAAATAAAAAAATGTGTTTGTCAGTGCAATGCAAAAAGAAAAAACAAAACCCAAAAAAACCGACCTATTGCCAGCTAACACTGGAATCCTTTAGATTCTCTACGTCTGTGTTTGCACTCCACAAACGTCTCTTGGGTCTAATTGGTTCTGCAATGTCTCCCATTACGCCTATCTTCATTGCATTGCTCAGAAACCATAGAACGTATCAGCCCACTGTAAATTCACTATCTACACAAGTCTTAACCAAATCATACAGATCTGACTTGTCAACTTCCTATCAGCTAGTAATCCCAACCCATTTGATTGTAGGAAAAAATGTATATCAAATATTATGTTTAAACGCAGGCTCTATAGCATGAGAATCCACCTATTTAAATATTCATTTTATAATTCCTGTACTAACTTGCAATAGATTTAACGCAGTATTTTCAGCTAACATATATTGCTTTTGCAAGTAATCTACGATACACACATTATATTCTTCTTACAGAAATATTCAAAACTTTACGCAGGCACTGTGCTTCCAATGATGGTCTTTATCATGAAAATTACTAGTTATTCTTCTATAATTTATCCCCAAGATACACATTCTAAGTCATGTTTTTATACAAAGTGCCTTTAGTGGGAGCACTGAAAATTGCTTTTAACAGTTTGGTCTTACTATCACTACAAATTAACAAGATGAAATCTGTCCAACAGGCAAGCAGTCCTAAACAAGAATTAAAATTACTTTTCACCAGGGGTCCTAAACCTGGAAGTTGCAGCCTCAATCAGATTAGAGATAGAAAGTCATGAACATCCTATTCTTTTAATACTTTTAAACAGGAAGGAAGCCTCAGTTCACATGTTCTCCAGAGCAGCTCTTTAGCACTTAAAAGCTCAAACTCGTAGCTGAACCAGGGTTGTACAATGGCCTGGATGTCAAAATCATCAACTCTGATTCAAATATTATCTTTAATTCTGCAGATAGATAACGCTGTATTTCTCTATTACACTAAAGGTTGCCTTCACACTAATGGGAATAAATAGGTTTCTTTATACTTAATCAAGCGTCACTGAGACGGCTCAACATCAGAGTAATTAAGAAATATATGTGCCTGCTTAAATACCAGTGTATATATATATATAGTTCTGGCTAAATAGCTTTGCTATTTGTTATGATGTTCATACTACGATTCCTGGTTTACCAGAGTACTGGATAACCAATTCTCCCTCATCTTTGTGCAAAGACAAAAACATGAGGCTTCAACTTCAGTAATTTTGTGAGAAAAATACGAATCTCTGAAAAGAGGCAGCTGAAATAAAAAGACCTCCTCCATCTTAAAATACAGTATTTTCGTAACTGAAAATACTGTTGTAATCCAATTATATATATTCATTGCATAGAGGGAAAGTCTACTATATCTTCATCATGACACTCCATTGTAACCAAGATACGTAGTTCTTTAGTATAATTTCATATTGAAGCTGAAGTGTTCAATTTTTTTTAGCCAATTTGCAGAAATTATGTAAAGTTTCCCTATGATAAAATATAATTTTGGTACATCAGCCTAACAGAGGCTTAATTAATGGTCTCCTGGGCCTCTTTTCCACTGGAGCAGATCTGTTTAAAAAGTCTCTTAAACTTGCTTACAGAGGGGTCTTACCATGAACTGGGAATAATTCTACGTGGTTATGACAGACATCCGCTTACACATTAGGCCCCGCTGATGCTAATGTACCAGAGAAATTTTTCTTCACCAAATTCTACCACCTTGAAAATTAACTAAAGGAGCACAAGTAGACGGGTTATCATCACCAATCACTGGTATAATGGGTTACTCTCCGTGCAGAATGGATGACGCACAGTATTCCAGCAGATCCTCTTACTGTTCATCCATGTTAACAGTCAGTTGGTTACGTACATCTTTTAGTAATGATCTAGTGTGCTATTCAAAAGTAAACACATTTTTTACACCACGTACGTGTTACTCAGTTTTCTTACTCTTAAAAAGTGTGTGAGAAAGCAACACACACTGAAGATAAAGTCCTCTGTTATAACTGAGGAGCTCTGATGTGCGCCTTAGATGCAGCCTGAAAAAATTTTAATCATGTAAGAAAAATGAGCAGAAAAACTGAAAGGCGTGCAAACTGGGCAAATGTACATGTGCCAATAATACACTGCACATGACCACGAGTTACGCAGTGACTCCTGCACCCACGGAGAGTTCTCTGCAAGGTTGGGACCTACGAGCCCAGAACCACACTCGTTACGTTAGGAGGGCCCACTCGCCTTAGCTGGTGAGCGTAAGCTCCAGGAAGAGGGATCTCGAGTCTTGTACCATGGCCCCATGTGGAACCACCCTCCAAATTCTCTGAGGTCATTTCTGCAGAGAGGTTTGGCTCTTTCAAACCCATTTCAAACGTAATTGATGCTTTTCAAGGCCAGTCACGAACGATTAGTTTTTGAAGCTCCTTGAGCTGGCCCGTGAGATGACCCAGTTCAGAGACACCCGCTGGGCCTCGCACGGGGCCTACCTGCAGGACCGTGTTTTAAGACATTGCGTGACTGGCCCTGCGACCGGAAAAACCGCGGAAAGAGGGGAAAACCAGCCGTGTACGGGCGCTTTACGCTGAGGTAACTGTAACGGTCCGCAGGGCCTGTCAGGGCACCGTCCCCTCAGCAGGGCGCGGGCTGCGCGCGGCCCGGGTCGCTGCCTGGCCCCCGGCCGGCTCCCGCTCCTGCTAACCCCGGCCAGCCGCCCGGCGGGCGCCGTTCTAACGGGCACGTCGCCCACGCCGCCGCTGCCAAGGGAGCCCCGCGCCCCGCCCGCCCAGCCGGCGCCCCTTCTCCCCGGGGAGGCGGTCTCTTGGCGGGGGAAGCGCCAGGCCGGCCCGGCCCGTTCCCGGGGCTTCTCCGGGTCTCCCCCCCCACCCCGGCC
>VFFE01008174.1:3127077-3155650 GCA_008921705.1 Burhinus oedicnemus
GCCTTGGCCTTTACCTTTTCGTGCTCCTGGCGGAGGCGGCCCACCAGCGCGGGGCTGAGCGGCGAGGCGCCGCCGGGGGCCTCCATGCCCGCCGGGCCGGCGGTCTCTGAGGGAGCCGCTCCGCGGCGCGGAGGGGACGGCGAGGGGGGAAAGAGGCGGCCGGGCCGGGCCGATCTCCTCAGCAGGGCGAATGAGTCCTATAGAAATGTTTGTGGAGGGCGAAGCGCCGGCTCCAGAGCCGCATCCACGCGGGGCCCGCCGCCGCCTGGGCCCGGGGCGCCGCTGCCGGGGGAAGCATCTCACACTCGCATTCTGGGCCGCGCCGCCGCCTGGGCCCGGCTCCCGCTGCGCCGGCGGACCGGGAGAGCGCCGGCAGCTCGGTGCCGGCCGCCGCCTGCCGCCGCCTGCCTGCTGCACTCTGGGTAGCCAGCCCAGCCAGGCGGCCCGCCGCGCCGCGCCCGCGGGAGGCACCCGGCTGCGAGCCGCGAGAGGCGGGCGCTCCCACCCCCTGCCCGGCCCGGCGCCGCCGGCTCCCCCCGCCGCCGCGGCGAGCTGGGGGCGGGAGGGGGGGGGACGACACGGCCGCTGCCTCCCGGCCCCCGCGACGGCGTCGGGCAGCCCCCCGGGAGCGATCGGCGGCCTCCCCCGGGGCACGGCCTGTGCCTCGGCCGCGGGGAGCCGCGCTCGGCCTCCCAGGTCCCTGCGGCCCGGGTGCCCCCGGCCCCGCACTTGTTGGAGCGCAGGCCCGGGGCGCGTAGGCCTGAGGTTCAGAAAATGGAAGCATCGTCTGTAAAGTGTTTTGATCGGCCTACAGTAATCCTAGACACACGTAAACACAGAGTTATACGTCTTTTGTAACAGGGAGGTGATGTCAAAATAACTGGTCTGAGAACACCTGCTCCGTAGAGTTTACATTGTCAGGATGTCTGACAGCAAATAAGCAGTAGGTTGCCGTGACCTGAAGGACTGCAAAATGTTTTTAGGTTCACTGAAATCACTTAGAGCAGCACTTGGGCTTGCCTACCTGGGAAAGTTACTGCATGGGAAGCGAGTGGCAGCCAGTTGCTCTTGGAGTACCACGGGGTAATGTGCAGTAAATTCATTAGGTAATTTCGTGAATGGCATTAGACACAGCCAAAGTAACATGTCGGTAATGGAACGGAGCCATACTTCAACAGGATGCGGGATCGCAGCACGGCTGAAGACCAAAGTAATTTCACATGGTGCTTGATTGGCTGCATTTTAGCTTCTACACACTAGTCACCACATAGGTGGGGTCAGTTGTAGATAGACCTCGTGTTTACTGCTGCACCTTTCCCTTGAGCGAACAGGGGCTGTGAGCACCCAGCGTATGTATTTGCCAGCAGAGTAGAGGGCCTTATGTTGTCTCCCCCCCAGGGACTGGCAGGCACGTCATAAGATGGAGGTACAAAGGTGCATCTTCCCAACGTTTAGATCGGGGGTTCCTTCTGCAAAAGAAACACTTCCTTCCATGAGCAGAACTAACCCTGTATACACCACAAAACAACTGTTTGTGTTATATACATGATCTAGTATGTGCTGTGCACTTTTCTAAATCCAGGTTCCCATCCCCCTTAAAAAGCTTGTTAAAGCTCTACAGATGAGGAATTCAGAAACAATTTTCAAAGCATGGTTACTCAAGCTGGAAGTTAGCTTTTAGCCAGACTTTAACACAGCTTCCAATATTGCAAATAAAAATTTGCAACTGCAGCTGGGTAGCTTGGTTTATGAAATAACTACATCCATAATCTTCAAGAATAATTGAAAGTTAGCTGAAATCTCTGGCACATGTTTGTCACCGAGGGATTCTGGATCCTCTGAATGGACAAGAGACGCCTATATATTGTCATCAGAAAACGGCTTACCAGCAAAAGAGTATCTGAAGTTTAAATAGGTTATACAAATCTTGTGATCATTCTAAATGCTCATAGTAAGTAACTCCCTTTCATCCTCTTTAGAACCTCTTCTAAACTTTTCTGCAGTTAATGGGGCTCACAGAGAAGATACTACAAATACAGGCAATTTTTAAATGCTCTAGTTTGACCCCATTTCATTTGAACTCAATTGAAGGACAAAACAGATGCACAACATAAAGATATATATCTTATTTAAGATTTTAATTTTTTGCTTGACATAAGAAAAAAGCACCTAACTAACAAGAGGACCCACAAAGTAGGAATTTTACATCATAAGACACTATTTGCTAAGTAGAATGTAAAGTCGCGCCATCGTTTCTCTTCTTTCCTGCTCCAAGGACTTCACCATTTCATGTAGCACTAGGACACCATTTAGTCACAAAATGTATTGCGTTGAGGACTTCTGACAGTTGGCCAAAATAAGAGGCTACATCATTATCAGAGTAATGACTGTATGCGTTTGGTTGTACTGACGATAGTATGGAATAGTTTACTGGATCCTTTTGTACATTTTGTTTTTCATCTGCCAATGAAGAAATGTTCTAATAGTGACAAACAGATGGGAGACAGCGTTTGCCAGAGGAGCACGAAGCCTGTCGCTGGGTCACATTCTTTTGCGCTTATAACCTGTACAAAACTATTGTCACCAGCAAAACTCTATGGAATATAAAATAAATCAAACTGAAATTTGGCCTTCTAAGCTCCAGATTTTTGTTTATTTGTTTACTACATTAAATCTTTTAGATGCCCTACCAGATGATTTTCATAAAACCTTGGGGAAAACTCTGGAGAACTCTCTGTAATTAAGTGAGGGAAAGGCAAATAAACAACGCTTACATCTTCTCTTCCAAGTGGATGGCTTAGCAGTCAGCAGATATGCCTGTGCTCTAGCCGAAGATGTGGCTGCTGGCAGACCTCCTAGCAGAACCCAAGTTAGCTAGATTGAATGGGCTTTTGAGAATGAGAAATCAGTGTCATGTTTTTGATTTTGGTATAAACAGGTCAGCTCTACCTGTGAGAGCAGAGGATGAGAACCAAGGTTTGTGAGAGGTCAAGTTAAGTTTGCAGCAGAGAACCTCATACCAGGGCTCTGGGTCAAAAGACATTCTTTGGCAAAGAAGTCTGTACCTTCTCCCATACTCCATACTCTGCAAAGAGGGTGGGCACAACAGAAGAGGAAAACAAGGAGAGGACAAAAAAAGAGGAGGCAGATGGGGGAAAATGCCTCAGCCAGTCTTTCTGCTGAGAGAAATAAAGGTGAAACCATGACACCTCCGTTTTACAAGAACAGAAACTTAGATCTAAAAATATGGTTTGCAACAAAAAGTCATGGATGAGGACAAGAGGGTTAAGAATCAGGTCATCCTTGGAGCTCACGTGTGTGTGCACATACATGCAGAGCTACGCAAAGAACAAGAGCTGTGTTTGGTTTGGCTGGAAAATGGGTGCTGGGGAAAAGTGACAAAGAGGAGCTCATCGTTATCAGCTTGGAGAATAGGTTATCCTGAGACAGACCTCCCATGAGAGGAATGCATCTTTGGAAAACAAGATGCGACCTACAAAGCCAACCTCTGTTTTCAGCACATGGAGATAGTCTGATAACATGAATAATGAATGAACTCCCCAGGCCAGCAGCAGACTCCCCGATCTGCTTTAGGAAAATTTCATACTTGGTCTTCTGGCATGAAATGGACATGCTAGAACTGATGGGTTCTTTCTTGGATCTGGCTCTGAACTAAATGTTTTCAGGTGTTGGGTTTTTTTTAACAACAACTGTTACAGCTTAGTACATCACTGTGGTTGTAGACAACCTGCCTTCTACAGGGCTAGCTACAAGACTTGAATCAAGGCATAGCACTAATTCTAACGGACAGTTTGTGAAAGATATTGCTACAGTTGGAACCAAAACAAAAAAAAAAAAGTATCCTCATGTTAAAGCTAACTCATATTCAAAATGCTGTAAGACCGGGTCCATCTTAGAATTTTATATAATTCTGTCTGTAACAGTCACCGTGCATGCTCATTTTGAACTTTTAGCAACTCTCTTAAAGTTCTTTTTAAAGATTAAAAGCCTTTCTTTGTTGCTGTGACTTGCCAGAAGTGCACCAGCAAATATTTAAGAATAACTGTCACTACTCCACCTGCAATAATTGAATTTTTTCCTATCCAGAAGTTTTATTCTGAACAAGACCACTATCAACTTTTCTAATGAATATTCTTAAGATTACCGATATGTCCTTTTGGAGCTTCCTCTTGCAAAAAATTACAGCCATGAGTCTCCCTCCATCGGTAAATCTGGAAGGAGACCCAGTCCCTCTGAGCTCAGTGGAACTAGCGGAGTGAAGCTGTGCAGTGCTTGCAGAACCACGGTAAAAGCCTGCATCTCCTTCAGCCTGATCAGTCTGAAACCGCCAATATTCTTTGTGTTTGAATGATGACAATGGAGTCAAACTACTAGACACCTTTCATTGTCCAGGCGTAGAACGAGTAAGGTTTTTAAATAGTTGTTGGTCCAAAACATCAGCACATGATACTGACATTAGCACGTTCCCCTCTCCTGCCTTTTCTTATTAGAGAAAGACAAGAGGCTTCAGGGGTGACACCAACATGCTACTCATTTTTCAGTTACCTACTTAAACACCTTAACACATGCTTAAAATGTAGTTTTAGGGGCACTAGGTGACAGCTAAGTATTTATTTGCTCGATGTCACCAACTTATCCTCTGCCATCCATCCACTCAACTATCCCATGTTTAACACTGTGATATCTGAGAACCATCAAACCCATGCACCCTCAAATGCAGTTTTTCAGCAGGATTGTGTGTTAAGTGGGTTGATGTTCATTTGTTTCTCCTCTGCAGGGAGAACAAGGGGCCTGATTTTTTGCTACATTAAAGTTGAAGCTACTGGACCTTAAAGTCCATCAATACAGCATGTTGGGTTTCTACATTGGTAGTGATGAAGAGGAGGCTGAATTTGCATATTGGACTCAGTCAAGGTACAAAAAATAGTCAGAAACTACCCATACATACACATACACATTAGGACACATAGCTGGGAACAGCTATTTAAGAAAAGCTGGGACAGACTATAAGCTTTCTGGTGGGACCATCTATAGAAATTCTATTTCCTGATGCAAAAGGCAGCTATGTAAAATACATGGTATCTTTGGAAGGCAAGATAGCCAACTATTAGTGCACATTATGCTTTAATGTTATTACATGTTTGATAATAATAATAACAATTTATTTTTATGCTACTATCATGCAATAAAGCTCCAGGCCCCTTGCAGCAACACAGCTGACTGTATCCTGGCTTTTATACCGTGAGCGCTGTCCTGGTTGGTTTAATGCATGAAACTTGGATGCTTTATTTGTATGCTTTGTAGTTGCTTCTGCCATCTTTGATTAGTATCACCTGGAAATCCCAGCTTTTCTGCATGTAGTCACACCCAAGAGGAAAGCCTGACTCAGAAAAGATTAGTGTCACTTTGCTTTTTCCCCTCATCTTTTCTCTGTAAAGGAGGAGAGCTTTCTGATCGTGGCAGTGTAGTAGTAAAGATAGCCTAGATAGCTGAATACCTTAAGGGCCTCAATCTCCTCTCATATGTCCCAGAATTAAAGCTGGTATAACTCTGTTGTCTTCAGTGGTGATTTATACCTGCATTAGTGAAAGGAGAATCAAATTCTGAGGTTTTTATGAGGGATACTATGAAATTTGTTTCTTTAGCTTGTTAAGCAGTCGGTGCCAAATTCATATTTCCATTAAAGAGAAGATTGTGATGTTAAGGGTGTCCTTCTCCCAATCTACGTACTCCTTTGCTGGGGTGATGATGAGGATGGCAGAGCGGGAGCAGTCCTTACGCAGACCCAGGGAGCAGATTTAGAGGTCTCCCCCACTGCAAATGCACAACTTCTTTTCTAGTGTTTAGACACACAAACTCTCTTCAATGTAGGAACCAGCTAACATGCACACACAGTCTGCATGCACAAACCAAAGCTGGTAGCACACAAAATTTGTGTGAAGGTCTTCATTTCACTTTCGCAAGCTCAAATAAGGCTGTCAGACTTTGGCCCATGACAGTGTGTTTAATACAGGTCATGCGTCGGGTCCGGGCACGAGCAGCCTAGGTCAGACCCATGAAGAATTCTCAACCAGAAGTGGCCTTGTTAAATACTCTGTTACTAGGTATGTTTTTCTGCTAATTATTGATCAAGAGCAGGTTATACACCATTATTTTTTGCTGTGGCAGAGACAGCCAGTTTGACACTGTTAAACTCTCTGAAAGCTGTTCTTTTGGTTTCCAATTTGAAGGCCCAAAAGGAGGTGTGCCTGCTAATTGGGTATTTCACACTGTCTTGTTTCAAAGTGAAAAAGTGGCATTTCTCCTGAATAAGTGGATTCTCTTCTCTACACTGCAGCAAGCCAGCATCGCAGCCTTAAATTGCTTCCAAACTTTTTACCCAAGTTTCTGGGGCTGAAGTAAAGCTTGTAACTACAAAGGTTGGGTTTATCATTACTTTCAATTAAGAACTTTGTCTGTCCTTTTAACTGTAATTTCTTATTCACTTCAGGGAACTATTTACATATATTTACATATACTTATTTATACACTTTAACAAATGTAGTCATATGAAAACAGGGCATTTCCCTGACAAGCTTAAACCCGTTTCCCTATCATCCAACTTCCCTTTCATTTCACCTTTTGTTTTGTTTCTTCACATTTATTCTATTCTAAACCACTGCATTTTGTTGCTAAAGACACCTTTGGTTTCCTGATGTCCTACCAGTTTTGTTTAATTCCTCTTAGTAAAATTCCAAATTGTATTGAGCATTACATTAATTTTTAAGAAAAGAACTGGGATAGAACTATGACAAACTGAAGGAAGCCAGAAACCACTGTCCTCTTCTGCTGCTGCTACAAAACCAAAAGCATATTACAATGGACTCCTGCATGCCCTTCCTTAAGCGTGTAATCCCAATTACTGAGAAAGTCCTTGTGGCTTCAGTGGAAGTATTTACATGATCATGGGCTCTCCTCAAGGGAGAAAAAAAAAAAAAAAAAAAAATCAGATGACTTGTCTAAAAAAATTTCTCTGGAGGCTCTGGGCTGAGGAGACTCCTAGCACAACTTGAACTCCTTTTTTGCATCACCAGATCAAATCTGGCCTTGGTAATAGTGAGAAATCATTACCATCTGAATTCTAATCCATGGCATATGTAAACAGGGCTGGGTGGTCTCATTATAACTTCTAGGAGAGCAAACCTCATCTCATAAACCACCACTGCAGGTGGCACGTAAAATGGAGATCTCTAGGCTCAGTGGTGTAAATCCAGCGCTTTTTACCACTGCTGAATTCACACAGAATCTTTTGCAAAGAAAATGTAAGAAAGTCAGTTAGCTTTCTGTTTTCTGACCCCTGAAGATTTCCACTAGCTGTTTATCGTCATTATTTAGAGGAAGAAAAATATAAGACTTTAAGCACATACTTTGTGTGGAATGATATAAACTACAAATACTTGAGCAAACCTCAGTGAGATGACCACAGCCATTTAGGCTAGCAATTAAGGGCCCCAAAGAGGAGAATGCTTCCAAAGATGCCATTTGTGTTTTCAGGACACACGTACACACAATTTTATACAACACAAGAAGTTAGGATCGATTAGACTCCTTCTATGCAAAAGATAAATAGGTATTTCCACGTCCTTTGGCATATCAAATGTAACTGATCTAGTTGACTAATAGTTTTGGAGACATTCAAACTATTTTAATCAACCTGAACCAGGCACCATATCAGTTTATGAGATGAGCCTTGATCTATGTCTGTTTACATGTATTTATCGCATTACATTGCGAGGAAGTTACTGCCTGGCCATCTTACCTCGTTCCTGTTTCAAAGTACCACGCAAACCTGGTCCACTCTGCTACAGCAAACAGCTAGCAGACATCCTCTATGATTTAAAATTTTCATAGAAAATTATAGCTAGCCCAGAGGAAAGCACAACCAACAGCCAAAACATCATCACCCGTGGTGGCAGGACTGGAACAGCACTTCCAAGCACCCGCTCAACAAGAGTTTTGATCAGTGGTGGTAGCTCAATAAAGGGCAGATGCAGCAACATCTACCATTCTCAGGAAGCAAAGTAAGTAGGGATGATCGTTCATGAAGAACCCCCAACTTCGGAGCAGACACATTTGCTCTTGGCTAAAAACCAAGTTTTTGACATGAGAGGGCCACGATAGGGGAGCTGCTGTTTGCATCCAAAAGTGATGCTGATGAACAGAGGATATTATTGTAGTTCAGGGAAGAGCAGATACTATTTTTACATTTGATTTCAATGTATTTTGAATTTATTTTTTTTTTAAAGTATCTAGAATTTAGGAGATGTGTATTTATATATAATAAATCAAAATAAGTGAGGAAGTGACAGAATAAGGAACTGAAGACTTTCAATAACATGTTTCATTTTAAATTTACAAGAGCACAAATGCACAGAGTCTTAAAGGCTTCCATCCAACAAAGCACTTACATGTATACTTAATTTTAAGTCTCCCTACAGTCACGCTTTGCTGAATTGAGGCATAATAACGGTAAACTTCTAGGCCAAATTCTGGACTGAATTCAGTAGATGCAGATGTCTTTAAAAGGAAACAATATGTGTATGTAGAAAGCACATCTCTAGACACGCATGCCTGATCACTTGCATTCATGTTCTGAAATTGTCAAACGCATGAACATTTGTTTCCCCAGATTTAAAATACTTGCCTTATTTAACACGGAGCCACAGAGGTGCTTTGCTCTGCCAGCAGAAAAAAAACAGTCTCTGCCCAGAAGACCTTACAGTCTAAAGTTTAGACAGATGAATAGCAGGTAAAACATAGGAAGGGATGATAATGGAGGAGAGCTAGAGTAATAGGCTCACACGGTTATTCATTATAGACATGTGCATTTTGTGGTTGCCAAGTTATAAGTTTTAAATATAGAAGTTTACTTTTATGTAGAAGTAATAATTATTAACAGAACACAAATCTTAGGGGGGCTCTACAGATCATTTTGACAATCCAGAGTGAATGGGAGATTTGCCACTCATTTCAATAGAGTCAGGCTTTTATTCTGAGTCTGTTTTAACCCATATGTCCCCAAAAGAGAGTGCGCACAAACCTTTATGGCCCAACCAGGTCTGGCCTGACCTGGGTAGCTTGGAAACCTGGGTGTAATCCTTGCTGTCAGAAGGAGGATGTGTCATTCATCGCACAGCTGTAAACAGCAGCACGCCAAGCAGCAACAAACCCTCTCCCGCCTTTCTTTATAGCCAAGCCTCCTAATTAACCTTGCTGTCATCCAGAGGCCACGTAGGAGACTCTTACAGAAGAGGAGTTGCTCTATAATACCTCACCTGCAATTCTGCAGTGCTTTTCCAAGACAAAGGGCGTGTGGAAACACAGCGGTATGGAACTGCTAGGTAGGAATGGTCCAGGCAGATGGCCGTGCTCAGAGCTCTCATCCGCTCCCACACACCCCAGGAACCACTAAATGTTGCATACCCCTGGCTCACACAGGAAAAGGGATTTAAAACTGTCAGGCAGCAGCTTTCAGTATTAACTTCCAGTTTTGAAACAGCTGAGAAGTGGAGGCTTTGAGGAAATCTGGGTCCGATTTTTATTTTTAGATAAACTGCCAGGGAAATAAATCACACTAATGATTTTCAGTAATTTTTATAGGAGAACTGACAACTGACTGTGGTGACTCAGTATTTGCAGAGTACTTTACAATATTGTGTAAGCACTTTAATTTCACCCACGATTAAAAGAATTCAAGGGATCTGGGCTTTGTTCCTTTAGCACTTTGGAGGTGTTTCAGTATGAGGTGAGAAGGTGGTAGCAATGGACAGACTTTGTCATTCTTGTTGCAGTAGGCACTTTTAAGGAATCATGCAAAGTTACAGGCAGTAAATATTTTTCTAATATGGCAGGACTTGTACCCCCCACCTAAGATATATAAAATTCACTTATTACAGAGATAGAAACTAATCTTAATAAAGTCACTGGTAAAGTTGGAGTAATACATGGGTTGGTCATGTTCTTGGCCAGGTTCAAGGGATCTGTTGGGGAGGAAAGAAGCTTTCCAGAAAGATGATTCTAGTAGCAAAACACCTTTGTAGCACTAGCAAAGAAAAAACCCTAAAAAGTGGCGGTTTCTTTCCTTTGTGTTTTTTTGTTTTGTTTTGTTTTTGTTTGTTTTGTTTTAAAAACACCTTACCTGTCAAAAAGCCCCGTGTTAAAGTCAAAGAGGAGGCTATCACACCTCTCTAAAACAAGGCACAGGCTCCATGGGCTCTGAGTAAAGAAACTGGCATTAGTTCAGTGCCTTCAACCTGGCTCCACGCTGTCTGAAAGGTCCATTCACAGGGAAGTTAATGCAATATCTTAGCCTGAATTACCTCCTTTTTACCACTACCTCCATGCTATTTAGATATAGATTTTTTAGTTAAATGTACTTGTTAAATTTTAATGTTCTTTTGAAACACTGATGAATTCAAATCCCACTATATGCAGTTTGCTGGGTCCAAAGAGTCACTAAGTGGGAATAGAGCTGTACTCAAGTCATGCTGAAGTAGTTTAGCTACAGCAGAGCATCTTTTTATTCTCAGTATAGGCATGGTGTAATAGCCACCCAGCTAATAAGCTTTAACTAGCTAGCAGTGTCCCATTTTATTCTTATAAAACACTCTAGTAAGCTATGGTTGAAGCAAATCTTCCCCCAAATTGCCCTACACTATGATCTGATTTGCTCCCTCCCTCCCACCATGGCAGGTCTTCAGTACCTACAGACACTCGGCTGGCTGCAAGAGACAGACATGCCCTTGTCCAAGGGATTGCACAGGCAGTCACTGTCCCTTTGGCAAAGGCAAGGCAGAAGGCAGCCACCACTGAGTACACACAGCTGCAGTGTATTTGCCATATTGCACAAACTCAAACTTTGGAGAGAATTAACTCTTAACATAGCAATAATAGGAGCAATCAGATATTATTTGGGAATGAGATGAAATAAATACTGAATTCTTTAGTTGCAAGCATTCTTTTGGTTGGGACAATGCTTTGTTATGCAACTGAAATGCTAGAAAAATCAAGGAACCAGTAATTTCCTCTTGCACTTACAAGACAGCACCAATTATTTGTTGAAGTTCAACTGTGATGGACAAGGAAGGAAGTCTGGAGATGTTAAGGCAAGAAAGGAGTGTTAGATCAGCTGTCCCAGCTCACACAGCAAAAGCTGCTAGACCACCAAAATACCCTTGCATTAAGTTTAATGCTTATACTTTGATTAACAGCTTCTACATAACTAAAGAATATCGTTCAGAGACATCTTGCGAGGGCCTGAAGACACGAAGTTGGTAGAACCCATCACAAATCCCAGCAGAGAGTTCCAGCAGGTACTTTGAAATGTCTGCTTTATTTCCAATATCAACTTCAGTTTTCAGACATTGGCTCTTCTGACACATTTCCCTGCAAGGTGAGAAAGCTCCCTAGTACCCTGTATTTTCTTCCCATGAAGGTGCTTATACATTGTAATTGAATCACTTCTCAATCTTCTTTTCATAATGAAAGGTAGAATAAAACAGCCTGTGGCCTTTAGAGCATAGGCGGGTTTCCAGAAGAGTTTATGAAGGAGTAGAGGAAGTCTTAATTTGACTACTTACAATGCAGTATCAGTCATCTCCCTTTTCAAACTTGCCAGAAGCTTTTGATTCCTTTTGGAAAAGGCTATATACTCACATTAAAAAACACTAAGCACGTATCAGTTCAAATAGCCCTTAGTCTCGCAGCCTGGTTTTGTGGACATGAGCACTATTTATGACAAACCAATTTGGAATTGCATAGCAGGTAGAAATTTAAATCTTGTCTAAATCTAAAGCTCTAGTGCTACTTCTAACAGCAGCTGTTGTTTCACTAAAGTATTTTCTTTTCATAGAGGTGGATTTCAACTAATCTTACACAGATTTGAGAAAACCCTTTGCAGATTCCCAATGTCATTACAGACTGTTTGCAAGGGCTTGCCATTGATTGTTGCCAATATGGTCGTCAGTGGACAGGGGCTGCTCCCACCAACATCTTCTGGAAGCACTGCCTGGATCTCTGATGCAGGGCTGTTTTCTGAGCACAAGAGCCAGCGTGGTTTGGTTGGTGACTAGCACAAGCACCTGCAGATGATCTTGTTATTAGAGAAGGAATCAGTGTGGAAAACTGGGTCACACCCTCGGCAGCACATGCAGCATCCCCTGAGAGCCATGCCTCCACCACCCCTCCTGGGAGCCAGCCCCTGCCAGGGCAGCACGGCCCCACCGACCTGCTCCCAGGTGGCCATTTGCCAGCTGGCCCCTCACACAGCAACCTGCTCCCTACCACAGAGCAACGTGGTGGTTATCCAAATCCATCCCCTGCCCTCAGTGGTGCCCATTTGGGGCTCCAGCCCCTGGAGTGGTACCCAACAGCTCCATACGAAAGCCATTCATCCTGCTTCCCACTTGCCGCCTGTGACAGCAGCTCTCCCTGCTCATCATCCAAGACCCATTTCCCTGAAATCTAGCAGGGGAGGCTTCCCAGTCCCTTTCTCCCCCCAGCACCCTCACTAGCCCTCACACCTGGCCTGTGACCGCCCAGCGCAGGGCATGCAGAAGTGACCTGACTGAGCCACCCGTAATCACGACATGGAGAAGGAAAACACTGCTCGGTCTCTGACACAGCACAGCCGCTGTCACCGACAGCATCGCAAATCCTGTCAGGGCTTCCCTGTCTGGCACTAAAACCATACCTGTTATTTATGGATACCCCTTTTTAAAATTAGATGATTACAAATTAGAAAATACATGTCCTTAAATCTGAAAGTGCAAAAAGGGGTTACAATGACGCCAAGTCGTTCTTTTATGTGACCGGAATAATTATGGAAACTGTAAGAGTTGCCATTTAAAAGGATTTTCAAAACACATCATCTTTCAAAAGACATCAGTAGAAGGTCATCTGTGACCCCTGCATTGTGTGGGGTTTTTGATAGAGTAGATAGACCTAGAGTAAGATGACAGCTGCCCTCCCATAATTACCAAGTAGGAAGCTGAAACAAACTGAAAGCCACCCAAAATACCAGTATCAAAGTACACTCAAATGGAATCAGCATAAAAATGAGCACTATGCTTAAATCTCTACAAGATGCTGTATCTGAGCTTAAAGGAAGATGCTGATTTTTAATGCAGACAATACATCTATAATTATTATATACTGCAATTATTATAGCAGCATATGCAAATCTTGTACATTGTGGTATGAGACTAGACTGCTCACACAGAGGACTAGTTTGTGCAGTCATGGTAATCACAACTCAAGCAGGAGGGAAAACTGCACATGCACATCCATCTCCCCACATTTGGGAGCCTGGGCAGATCCACCCTTCTGTCCTATTAACCGTGCGTCCATCAACCTCACGTTGGAGCAGCATTTATATATTCAGAAATCAGGAGTGTCAGTTCTAATGCTAAGGGACAAGTTCCATTGTCTTCTGGCATATTGTATTTTCTTTGAAATGACTTGTCCTAGATTTTTAGATTAAAAATAACGAGTATATAATTCATATATACCACATAAATTTTATATTAAAAAACTTAAAACCATACCTACAGTACTTTAGTACCTGACTTGTATATTTATGTGACTATTGTTAGAAGTGACTAATTGGGTTTGATTAGCTTCATCATTAATATTCTGTCCATAATTTAACATGCTTCAATAAAATACCCTAAAGCAGTATAATGATTAGATTTCAGGAATATGTGTTTTGCAATTAAGTTGCTCTTGATTTTGATATGCAGATTAAGAAATGGTGGTCTCATTTAAAAAAAACTGCCCTTATTAACTCAGCAGTATACTCTGAAGATTAGGTAAGAAATCCAAGATTTTCTCTTTGTATATGCTAGTTAAAATGTATTTCAATCAAGCATATGTGGGCAAATCAGATTTGATTAGTTTAAGTTCACAGTCATTCTATCTAAATGAATAATGTGTCACCTAACATTGCAAAAATTTGATTAATAGTTTATCAGTTAATTAAAAATGGGGTTTAATTTTTCTTTTTTAGGAAAATGCAAGGTAGATATTCCTTGTCTTCATCATAAATGCAAATGATTTCAGCTTGAATCTATTGTTCCTTGTTCGCTTCTTAGCCAACTGGCAAGAAAATAAAGCTTTTAAAACGATCTCTTTTAGAGAGAAGTAGTAAAACTTTGTTTGCTTACACATATGGCTGCCAGTTGTCTGAGTTCAAGTAGGATAATCCGTGCACATCCTTATTCCTCCCCCAGCCTCTGCCGGGACTTCTTGGAGAAGGCCTCGGACCGTCTCTGCACCATCCCGCGGCAGGTCAGGATGGTCTCCACGACTGAAGCAGCCAAGTAGGACCCACTGAAGGCTTGGGGGAGAACAGAGATTTCATCCACTCCAGGGAGCAAAAGGCATCGCCTCAGAGGGCAGGCATTTCTGGCAGTCCTGGCCAGCCCCACGAGCTGAGCGCAGCAGCAGGTGGTCCTCAACATCTCCTCTGTTAGTCAGCAAGGGTGCCAAGCCTCCTGCTTTGCAATAGCAAGTTCTTGTGGCCATCAGCCCATCACAAGCCCAGGGGAGGACAGGGGCAGGATGGCAGGTGGGAGCCTGAACTAAGGGCTCCCAAGGGAGCTACTGGGCAGACTGGGTATCTGAGCACAGCTGCTGTAGGGTTGCACCTTCTTTCACTCATTGTCACTAGTGGACCTCCATCCTGCTTAGCCAGAGAGGGGAGCGGGATGAAGCTGTTGGTGGTGCCTGCATTTGTGCGAGAGCTCTATACATGTCTAATCTGTGGTGCCAGCTGTGTGTATGTATGTGTATATAAATATAATTTATGTGGTGTATGCAGGTGCCTACTGGCAATGCACCTTCAGCCTCACTGCTGGTTGGACCTGGAAGCACGGAGCTGCAGCAGCCTCGCCTCTCTCAGGCTGTCAGATCCTGCTTGGTACGTTTTCCTCTGACATTATCTATGCAGAACAAATTGGGAAGGAAGGGGAGGGGAGATTTCCTCCATCTAAAATGCTTAGAAAGTTATTTACAAATGCCAACATTAAATAAATGATAGTGCTACAAAAATCAAGCATGGAAATTTAAAAACTGGCAAAGTTGAGGTTTCCTTTGAGACCTCATTTGGTTACTTGGTGCGGCCACATCATATAGTTTTAATTATATTCTCCCATATTACACTTTCTACAGGATTTTACATTATCCCATGCACAGCATGAATAGCGCTCTCTGAATTAGCAGGCGTGAAACATGTACATCTACACATGACATTATCCAAGCACACAATTTAAGACACTTAGCAGAGCCTCTTTTAAAGATGCTCTTAGGAGTCCCCATTATACCCTAGGGAAAACAGCCAGGACTTTAACAGGGAAAACAGGACAGTCTTCACACTGCAGAAAACAGTCACAGGAGGTGCCTCTCATCACTCGGGCTAAGCGTGGGACTGCTGCGCAGAGCAGCCTGCGTGCTCCCTGTAAGCATCGCCATCAGAGCAGGTGAGACAGGCAGGATGGTGGTTTCTCTGGTAACTGTTCAGCAACTACCAAGAAAATTGCCTGCTTTTC
This sequence comes from Burhinus oedicnemus, assembly GCA_008921705.1. Taxonomy (NCBI): domain Eukaryota; kingdom Metazoa; phylum Chordata; class Aves; order Charadriiformes; family Burhinidae; genus Burhinus; species Burhinus oedicnemus. Next base: position 3,142,683 of record VFFE01008174.1, read on the forward strand.
TTCAAGAAGTCTCTTCCTTTATTTTTGTATTTGAATTTTAATGTTAAAAACAGTCCAGAATGTTAAAAATCCCTACTCCAAAACAGCCGGCTGAGCTCCTCATGCATCTGGATTCCTTCCTCCTTCCCTCCGGCACCGTCCTCCCTGTGGCGCATACACACTGCCTCCAGTGCTCCGAGTATCCAGAACATCCCACCCTTTTTTCTTCCACCCAAATATTTCACCATTTCATCCTTTTCAATCCCTCTGCAAATCAAACCTCTTATTTTAGTCCTTGTAATTGATTCTTCTGTTCCCTCGTCACCTACACTTTCCATACTTTATATCTTTCTTTTTCTGCATAAGGCAGCCTCCCAGAACTGATCGAGAAGACTATTACCCTTTCTCCTTCTCTCTATAGCCACTATTGCTGCCACATCAGGAAGAAATCAGCTACTTAATTACAGCGTATGAGACAGATAAAATGCCAATTTCGCCTCCTATTTATAATGATCACTTAATTCTGCAGGCATCCCACAAAGAGCAGAATCTGCATGCTGGTCCCTCATATTTTCATATTGTTATTAATAATCTGAGCATGAGGGGGGCGAAAGACAGAAGAGATCATATTTGCTGCTGTACAGTTCTACGCTAGCTATCGTAACTGTAGCACAATAACCCTGTTTGTGAGCAACTAAATTATCTATATTAATGAAACTCTGCAAAGCGTCATGCTTTCCTGACATAAGCAGTCCCTTCTGACTTTGTAGGCCATCTTCCGATTGATCAAGTAGAACGCTAAAAAGGGAAAGAAAAACCTTATTTGATTATCCATTGGATAAAAATGGAACAAAACAGTTAACAGTAATTAAACATAAAAATCTCCAACTGCAAGTGGAAATATACAATTACAGTGACATGCTCCCAGATTATATTAGGCAGAGGGCTATGAGTAACCCTGAATAATGGATCCATCAAGAAACACAATTCATTTCAGTGGAAGCTAGGGGTACTCAAGACTTCTAAAAATCAGGCCCGTAAAGACTAACACCTAGATAACTGTGTCCCTAAGATAGACAGAAACTAATTGGTCATGGATAGTAATATAACATGCTTGCCCTCCACCATTAATATGTGGGTATATTAATATATCATGGCTTGGTAACATGGTATGACTGGATTCTATATCAAATGATTATGTCAATGGCCCATTAAGCAAATAGTATATTAAACCAGTAGAAGAGCATCGAGTGTTTGCTCCATAAATGGGCATATAACAGCAGGTTTAGGATTTAACTAGACTCTCCAATAAATGAAATACTATATAAGCTGCAGGTTCGCAACAAATTTGCTCTACCTCGTTGGTTTCTATATAGAACCAGACACGAGGAGGCATTTTCTATCCGAAGATTTGCACGGTAGCCAATTAATATGAAATATTTTTCCTATGAAAAGCCATACAAACATGACCATGTAATTCCCTTCTAACAGAAATGTTCCATTAACATTTCTGATAGAGGTCATCAATTCTTCACCACGTTATTTTCACCATGTCCAGCAGTTATCTGTAACACTGAGGACACCAAACATGCCTCCCATGCTTTTTTCTCCCTCCAGTGTTTGAGTTCAGCTTGCCACAGAAGTTTAGTCATGATGAAAACTCCTGGACAGGAGCCTGTGCAGCCTGGAAACAGGGCAAGCCTCCCTTTCCTGTAGCACCCCAGATGTTGAAAGGCAATTATCCAGAGGAAATTACCTATTCCCCCCGAAGCCTTGCTATGAGGACTTCCAAAAAAACCAACAAAAACCAACGAATTCAAGTTGTAATGTGGATATTTATCCATCAAGGAATGTATTAAAATTGCAACGCTTGCCTAGGTCACCAGGCACTTATCATCTGGCACTGGTCCCCAGCCATGCCTGGCAAAAGCTGAACTGGAACGAGTGTCAAGGTGAGAGGCGCCATGTAACAACGGGAAAGAGCTGCTTCCCTCCGATGCCGAGCTCAGCCCCTGGGCACAGTGTTAGCCCTGAAGCCGCTCCAGCTGTGCGGGTTTTGCTGTGCGGCTTCTGCCAGTGACCTGCCAGACTTGCCCGGCTTCTCACTGAGGCTTCCAAGAGGACCCTCAGAAGAGGCTGGGCTGCTCTGTGCCTCCCCACGCCTTCCAGCCCTCAGCTGCAAACCAACTGCAAAGGAAACTCCTTCCACCTTCTAAAGAAAACACAGGACCGTTTTTCAAACAAACAGAAAGAAACTACAGTTAAATTCTAAAGCTTTAAGCATGTCCCTGTGTGCTGACCCACCAGCAAAGCGCAGGGCTGATGCCCTTCAGCATGCAGCTAAGTCACGGCAGCAATCGCTCCCCGCCAGCGCCCGCCCAACCTGCCGATCCTATATACAATATCAAGAGTCACCTTTTTTGTGTATCCTTTAACAAACTCGTGTAAATAAAAACCATGTGGGATTGATAGACTCTATTACTCTGTAACAAAGACTTCAAAAAACGACATGGAGAGGAGGTGCAGAATCCAAGGTTCAGCTCAGTTATTATAAACTAAGAAGGAATTCAAAAATAAACCACCGAGTCATTTGCTACAAGCTGCAGCTGGGGGCTGGGGCCGCATCTCCTGCCCCTGCACAAGCCAAGGAGGAGCAGAGCTTTGGGGTGCACAGCCCCTGCATCCCAGGGCTCGCCTGCTGCTCTTAGTCTGGTTCAGATGCCCATCCCCAGTTGTGGGCAACTCAGCCGCAGGCTCATGCCTGGGCCAGGAAGCAGGCAGGCTGCCCTTCCCCATTGCCTTCTCGACAGCAGCTTGCCTCGCCACCGCTCCCAGCCTTGCCACAAGCTGCTGGTGTTGCCACCATGCAGGTCTCGTCACATCCACCCACTGTGACTGCTGCCTTAACAGCCGGCTTTCCATGCACCTCTGCTGAAGCTTCTTCCCCCTCCTGGGATTGTTCCCAAGCTCGTTCCTGCCAGCGGACACAAGTCACTGCTGTTCTGGTTCTCACACGTTGAGCACAAATCGCTTCCCTCCACATATGTTTTCTGTTCACCGATACACGAATCTGGTGACAGTAATCCTCTTTATTTTCAAAATGGTTAATGAATTTGGGCTCAATTTATCTCCGCTGCATGTTCGGCTTTCTGGCCTCTATGAAGTGAGCATAAAACAGTTTCAGACACTTCTGTTCACTGTGCACAAGAGTAAAGTGCTTGAAAAGATGCAAGATAGTGAAAAATCAGTGCAGTGTCTTTCTGCCTTGCTCATGCCTGCCAATATCATTTAAAAAAATCAATAGATTGCAATTTGCATTAATTTTAATAAATTTGCATAAACTCAGGCAAATACATTGAAAGCTTTGTCCCTAACAATTTTAAAGTTATGCTGGAGCAAAGTCCTAGCATTGAGAGATCATTGCAAGCAGTTGCCTGGAGGGGTTGGTTAAAGCAGGCAAGTATTCCTCTCCGTACACGGTACGGCCCGGGCAGGCAGCACGGGCATGGGAGCAGGGCCTGAGCCCGCCCCGGCAGCACGCCTGGGAAAACCAGGCACATCCCTGGCTGCGGGACAGCGCGTGTGTTCAAAATACTACACACTGCTAGGTAGCCAAAAAATGTAACTTCATACAATAAGAAGTAAAGCAATCATGGCGGAAGAATAAGAGAGCCCAGACTTGGTTTATGACTGTAGCTAAGTTCTCAGGCTCAGACTTTTAGAGTAGCCTGTAATTACTGTTTCACTCCCCCATTTTGGAGCCCAGCGTTAGGTCCCTGAGGTGCTGATCAGCCCCGTGCTACCTGCAGCAGTTACCAAGCAGTAGATGGCTCAGGTGCGCACAAAAGTGCGGTTTGACATGGGAGATTTAGACTTGTGCAGGTGAACAAATCTTTCTTCCCTTGACTAAGCCTCTAGGGCAGATCTGCAAGTCCACCTACTCCAGGCTCCCCCAGCAACCCCCAAGCCAGTACCTCTCTTTTCAAGAAGGTATGTTTCTTATCTCCCGAATCCATAACTGATCAGGTACAAAATTTGTTGCAAGACTGAGGTTGCTTTAAAAGCATCAGGTTTCCTGGCTCTCGGTTGTGTTCTTCAGCCAGAGATGCATTCCCCAGCCTACGGTATAACTGCTACAGAGCAGGACCATCCCTGCAGAAGGGACCTTCCCACTGGTGTAAGGCACCACACACTTACTGGCGTGGAGCAGGTAAAAGCAAGCAGAGAGGGCAGTGCGGCGTTGGCAGGGAAAACCACGAGCTCCTCATGCACATCGCACGCCCCGATGCGGGCAGTTGGCAGCTCAGCCCTTCAGCAGGGCAGGCAGGCCATCGCCGTCCCCCACGAGCAGCCATGCCTCTTCCCGTAGCAAGTCTGAGCAGAAACATGACTTCTGCAAGGTTTTTAAGCCACGTTGTGCTGCAAAAATGATGTAGGTGACAGAGGCGTAGCACAGTGCCCTTAAAGCTCAGCAGCCAGCCACAGGCGACGAGCTGCCGCACCAGAGCCCCTACTAAGATTTAAGGGGGGAAAAAAATATTGCTGCTCACAGGCCTAAAACCAGAAATACAAGGGTAAAAATGAAGTGAGTAACCACTTTTTCTGCAAAATGTGTAAAATATCATTGAGAGATTAAAATCTGCAGTTGGCTGGAATATAAATAACAAAAATCTCACAAATACACCAAGGCCTTCAACACTGCAGCTAGACCAAAGAGGAGCAATACACTGGAAAAAATTCTTTCAAATCCAGTTCAGAGAAGCTGGTTTCTGATGTTCTTCAACTCAGAGCTTAGGATAATTTTCTTTTCCCCTGTAGGAACTTACACAAAAATGACAAAGAAGGAAAAATATATAAAAAGCCAAGAAATAATGACTTTTTAATCTTTGATGATATCTACTCAGAGGGTAACTATCTGTGAGGAGTGCAAAATTTAACCTATCATTTTCATAGTGACAACAGAATTTATAGATTAAAGATTTATAGATTTTAAACATTTGGAACGAAACCATCTGGCTCGACGATAGCCAGCCCCAGACTCAGTGCTTCAATAGCTAGAGCGCTTCTCACTGAACAAAAGCCAAACCTCAAGTCGTCAACAGCATCTGGCTATGATAAAGCCTTGCTCCAACACCAACTATTCGGAGATGCACTGCTAAATTAGCAGGATGCGCCTGAGAAGTTGAGCTGCATAAAGGGGTAGGTGGAGAGGCGGTAAAGTGTCCCGAGACGGCTGGATAAGGTCTTGAGCATGTGCCTCGCTGGGTCAAGAAGAGGGCAATTAAAGCTGGGCAGACACAGACTAAATTTTTTTAATCTGCTCTCACAGGGGTCAAACGCTCTCTGGGTGCTTGCAGATGCTTGCAGCTGGGGAGGGAGGCAGCTCCTGGGAGCATCCGCTGGGATGGCGCCATGCCAGGGAGGGTACCAATGCAGCACTGGGCTCCAGGGAAACCACCTCCACGCCCCATCCCCATCCTGGGGTTGGAGACCCAAAACACCCTGTTGCCCAAGCCTCGGCAGGGAAATGGGGTCTCTAGGGCCAGGGCGGCCAGAGCCTCGTTCCCCACCCACCCACCAGCCCATCACACCACCTGTTTTGAAGCCACTTCTGTTCCTCAATGGTAAGGTAGAAATGAAAAACTTGAGACAAATCTCTGACATTTTATAACTGCATTTGCACTAACAAATGTAGACGACACATTTATTGACATTGTAACAACTCCTCCAGGACAACAACATTTTTAAAAAAATGGAAGAGCAAAGATAAATCTCCCATAGATACTGCAATGAATCTTACACTGACATCCTAACAGCTCTGATTCAATCCTTGAATAGGGAAGAGCTCATTAAAAATATCTTCCCCAGTCGCTGCATGGGGCCGATGGCTCCTTCAGCCCAGCCCCAGCGACTCCCGCGTGCAGCTGGTGATGCCAGACAGGAACAATTTATGGTTTCATGAATTTGATGAAGTGACATATACACTCAGATTAGTACGTTCGTAGGAATTGTAAAGGTTTCAGGCTCAGATTTTGTGAACTACAAGTTTAATTGGCCCACGATTACTATGACTGCATATGCAAATTAGATCAGAGCAATTTCATATGTAAATGGCCATAAATTGGGCACGCCAAGCCTGCTGCGGACTTGCTGCCGCTCTGCCCGCGTGGCACACGAGCCAGCCCCCGAACTCTACACCTGCATCTCGCCGGTGCTACCCTCGGGATCCCATCTACGCAGCCACTGCTTCGTGTCACGATCAATATTGCAGGCTGTTGTAAAACGTGGCTGAAAGCGTAAGCGATGGGCTAGGGAACGCGCAGAGCGATGCGTGGTCGAGAACATGGGAGGCGAGGGGAAGGGCTTGCAACCCAAAGGGTGACCAGCACCTCTCCACCAAGCAGGCTGCTTTTCCCACCATGTGAAATCCTAACCCAGGCGTCTGCCAAGGGCTCGCCTCTGCTCATAACTCACCAGCAACTAGGAGTAAACTTTATCCTGCAGTTTTTCCTTACAGACTTGGCTGGACTTAAGAATTTTCACAAGTTTTCCAGGCTTTAGTGCCATTCCCCCAGGACAGTCCCTCCCCTCCTGGGTCTTTCTTCAAGGCAAGAAGTTCCCACAGCTAGCGGGAACCCCAAGCCACAGATGTGGAACTTGATGCTGAGCCCTCAAGTTTAAGGCCACTCAGTAGATTTGAACCTGGACTACCACATTTCCATCCAGGGCCTGGAGGAGACGAGAGGAGCTTAAGGCCTGGCACGTGCATTCCTGTCCAGGCAGAAGGCAGCCAGCAACATCATTAACACAAGTTTTGCCCTTGTGTATGGGGCACAATTGCACGAGGAAGAATGCCGTCAATCAATACTGCAAATCCAGCGGTAATTCAGGCAAAAAAACCTTTGTTGCAGATTCAAATTGTTGCTTTGGTGGCAGAGGAGAGTGGCTGGGGAACGGCTGCACGAGGGGGAGCACCTTGCCTGTCCGCAGAGCCAAGTGCCAGCCCAGGGGCACCCAGCCTCGGGGCCGAGGGGGAGATGCTGCAGCAGCAGCACCTGGGGACACTGCGGAAGAGCCACCCCAGAGCTGCTGGCTCCAGCCACAGCAGCTTCTGCACCGTTTCCCTAAATATCTCATTTGCACACGGTATTTGTTGTTGTTCTTTTTAATGAAGAAAGACTTCAGATCTTCAGCTGTGGACTTGGAGCTCTTAAGAAAAAAACTGAAAGGATAAAAGCCTAATATTAATGAAGAAAAACACAGCTATGCAAGCCTGAGACAACTAATAACCTATGCAGAGCTATAAACTGATAAAGATTTGCTAGTCTCTAGTAAGAAGTGAAGCACCAAGAGTTTTTGTATAATACGCTCTTAAGGAAGACTCCAACATTCAGTCTATCTGAACAAGATGCTTTAGGCTTGGTTTCCTGAAGACTTTTGTGCCATTTATGGACCATTTCTGCATGTAAAGCAGGAAATTAGTGCACTAAAAATGACTTATGCACCAAATTAGTCTGTTTTCATACCCACAAAATCCCAAAGCAGCTGTATTTAACTCTGACCCAAGTATTCACCTCAGGGGTGAATTACCTAGAGAAGCTGGAGTCAGATGGAAAAGCAGTTGCAGCTTTAGGAAGCTTATTTTACATATTCACCGATAACTTCATTTTGCACAAACAAGTGCAGATTTGGTGCGCATCATGCCGTGACCCAGCATGGCAGGAGCCATTCCCATAGCACCAGCTCCCCACAGCACTGCTCTGCCTGACCATTTCTGTTATTCTCATGTCTTTCCATTTTAGGTGAGCCCTAAAAATATATTCCAGCTTTAAAAATGAATCCAAGGTACCAAACCTCAATAAGCCACATACGTAGCAGTGCCACACTTCCCATGCCCTGCTGCTGCTGGGCTGCAAATCTCACCCAGGGATGGCCACATAAGTCTCGGAATCCTGCATCAGCCTCCTTCCACATCATCCCGTGCTCGATGGTAGGGGCTGAAAGGCACTTGGGAAGGAACGCTAAACCTGGGCCGTGTTGTACAACAGCCTCCCAAACTGCAGGGCCTTTTCCCACCCATTTTCTGGGCATTTTCCAGAAATGTAGAGATCCTCCCAGTTTCAGCAGGAGGCACCACTCAAAACTTCCCCGTAACTATTGCTCAGCCTCTGGGTACACGTCAGCCTTGGGGAGGTCACAAGCGAGAGTTGGAATAGGAATTTACTTCTTTTGCTCCCTTTAACTCAATGCAATCGCCTCTGTTTACATCTGCAAGCTAGACTCAGCAAAAACATCCTGCGTAGATGAACTCTACAAGTACATAATAAATAAATAATAACAATAACAGTTTGTGTTAATACAGCACCTCTAATCCAATTATCTGAAAGCTCTTTGCAAATACTAATTAATTAAGTCTTGCAACACCCCTGTGACATAGGTTATTATTATGCCCATTTTACATATGATAAACGGGAGTCACCAGAATGCCGCTTCCCTCGAGCACACGGTTAGCAGCACAGCCAGAGCAAGCCTCGGCTGGGCAGAGCCCGCAGCCTGCGCCCCAGCACCACACATCACATCACCCCGAAAAAAGGGGGGTTTGGGGAAAGACCATCTCACTATAACAGCAGAAGTGTGGGAAACTTCCCAGCCATGATGACGTACCACCAGAGCCAGCCCTCACACACAGCGAGCACCAGGCTCCCACTTGCAGCTTTCCTGCCCCAGAAGACCCCTGCAGGACTGCAGATCCACACACAAGAAAGATGAGATCACGCGTTACCTCTCCAGCCACCAGCACAGCACGAGGCAATAACTGTTTGCCTTGGGTCTACGCCAAGGCAAGGACTGCAAAACAAAGAGGTGCAGGGCAAGAGCTCAAGCCCCAAAAGGACTCACGAGAGCACAGGACTCTTTTATGGGCAGCTTTGGTTTCCTCCAGCTGCCATGAATTTAATCATCCCCAGAAAAATCTGTGATTTATGACAAGTGGAGCCATTTGCGTTTAGTTAGGAAATGGCCCATCCCAAAAGGGCAGGTGGCTGGAGGCCGGAGGGAGCGGGTGTCTCCCAAGGGCTCCCCAGCCCGAGGAGGCACAGGCTCAGCACCAGCTGCACAGGCGCTCGCACAAATCATCTGCCCTGATGCCTCTTACTTGTCTCAGCAATTTCAAAAGGCAGTTTATTCATCAATCCTTTAAAAGAGATTCTAACATCAAGAAAGCAAGTAATTTTTTAACTTGCATTTTATGAAAAATTAATCCTTAAAAAGAAAGACAGTCGCTGCTCACTTTCTGCTGAAAGCCGGTTGGGTTACTTTACGTATCGGGAAAGTCAAGGCAAAATACCTCTGAAAATGACCATTTTCTGCTCTCTCCTGACAGGGAAACACATTTGAAGGGCTTTGCGTTTGTTACATCTATTTTACACTCATACTGTTTTTAAAATGCTGTTGGCTGGAAGAGCTGCTGCAGCTCCCTGGACCGACCATCCAAGTCAGGAACGTTTTGGGGCACTTTGGGCAGGACCGTGGTTACAGCCATGAGTGATGGCTTTTGTTTCAGCTTACCCCGGCACCAATGAAATGGTGCAAAAAAGGAAATATTTTGCATTCCTCTTGTACCTTTTCAGGAACATGCTGGTTTTCACCCCAGAAGAGCGTTGCTGTCACACCCGTCCCCGCTGGGCAGTGAGCCATGGGCTGCTTGGTGGTAACGGGGGGAACCAGCCTTTCGTCTGCAATGAAATCCATCCTCCCCATTTTAAACATCCAAGTAATAAAATTCACACAGCTAAATGAAAGATGTTGTTAATTATTTTACAGACTCGTTGCCAATTCATTCTCTCCCGTGTTATACTGAGGTCAGTTGAGTGCCGCCGCTAGTCCCCTGCTTCCCCAGCAGCCCCGCGCATGCGATGAGGAGAAAAACAGGCAAGAAGGTGTATTGCTTTAAGTCAAGCAAGATGTGGCATGTTTGCCAGTTGATTACTAAACCTAGGAAAGATCAAACGGCTCCAGTGGAAGAGAACTGGGTACAGCAGCTCGTAGCAAGTGCTGTGGCTAATTCCAGACCAAAGGGGAAGCAGGATAAGAGGAAATTTATGAGTAAGCTCTTGAAGTAATGAAACGAAAGTAATGCTGATTGGCCTCATTTACAGCAGTTCAAAAGCTGATCGGCATCGCTGAAGTAGGGAAGGATCAACTGACAATCATTTCCGCAGCGAGGAGTGGAGCTGACCTGCAGGACACAGCATGGGGGGTCTGGGCACGGGGGCCACAGCTGCCAGCCACCACGTCCCCTCCCAGCACCACCCAGACATCCCGCTGGCCCTGCCAGGGCACCAGCCCAGCTTCCTTGGGAAATGGGGTAGGCAGTGCCAAGTGATGACTGGAGCAGCTCACCGGCATGGGGTTTTTGCCTCTGTAAAATGGGAGACAAAGCCACAGAGCAGGTGAGTGCCCGGAGGTACCTGCCAGGTGACAAGCACCACGCATGGAAAGCATTGTCCCAGTGCAAAGAGGAGCCTGTGGCTGGCTGGGCTTCACAGGAGCAGGACGTTGGCCGAGGTCCCACCAAGCACTCACCCTGTCCATGGAGCTCTTGGGTCCACCCGGGGCCGCGGCAGCCCAGGGTGAGCACGGGCCCTGTGGCACATGGTCCTCCCTGCTCTCCCGGCGTGGTCAGGGCTGTGCTCAATCACAGGAGCCGGTAACCGACAAATCAAAATAAAAGCCAGTGGATCTTCAATTACTCTAAAGCCTGTTTGTAGGATTAAGGACATTTCTCTCCAATGGTTTGTAGTGTGCTCACCCAGGAATGGGGCAGGGAGAAAGAGCGGCACATTTGTTACTAATATACCTTCACTTCGAGACTGAGTTTGACCCATGTCCAGGTCAGAGTTGTATGGGAATACATTATCTGTGAACACGGAGCCATCTGGAAAACATGTGATTCTGCTGAATTTGGACAAAACCATCTGCCCATAGGTTGCACCGACGTGCTGATGGAACATGCAGTTTATGGAAATGTTTGTCTCTTCCTGGCTGATGTACTGTGTTATGACTAATTTTTTGTAGGCCACATTGCATTAAGTCAGGATATGCAGTGAAAACAACATGCCTGATAAAATCTTATGTGAGACAATGAAATGTAATATATACGTTTTGGAACTGTGGAGAGAAAAATGGCCTTTTCCACCTACACATTGATTCAAGGCCTTATGTAAGCACAAAATCACTGTCCATAAACTGATATGGCCAAAAACATGGTGTTTCCAGTAGCATTTCACATACCTGGGGGGAAAAATGAAAAGACAAGCCCCAAACGAGTGAAGTGTTTTTAAGCTTTGTATTTTGATACTAAACACAATGAGCTAATTTAGTTTAGTCTCTGGAATACAGAGAATCCTAATACACAGCTGCACCAGCTGTTTTACAGGACACATGAGTTGTGCCTCTCCGAGTTGCTCCCACTCCATGGGGGTCATAGAATCATAGAATGGTTTCGGTTGGAAGGGACCTTAAAGATCATCTGGTTCCAACCCCCCTGCCATGGACAGGGACACCTCCCACTAGACCAGGTTGTTCAAAGCCCCATCCAGCCTGGCCTTGAACACTTCCAGGGATGGGGCATCCACAACTTCCCTGGGCAACCTGTGCCAGTGTCTCACCACCCTCAGAGTGAAGAATTTCTTCCTGAGATCTAATCTCAATCTCCCCTCTTTCAGTTTAAAACCATTACCCCTTGTCCTATCGCTACAATCCCTGGTAAAGAGTCCCTCCCTGTCTTTCCTGTAGGCCCCCTTTAAGCGCTGGAAGGCTGCTATAAGGTCTCCTCGGAACCTTCTCTTCTCCAGGCTGAACAACCCCAACTCTCTCAGCCTGTCCTCATAGCAGAGGTGTTCTAACCCTCTGAGCATCTTCGTGGCCCTCCTCTGGACCCGCTTCAGCAGGGCCATGTCCTTTTCATGTTGGGGGCCCCAGAGCTGGATGCAGTATTCCAGGTGAGGTCTCACCAGAGCAGAGTAGAGGGGCAGAATCACCTCCCTTGACCTGCTGGCCATGCTGTTTTTGATGCAGCCCAGGATGCTGTTGGCCTTCTGGGCTGTGAGCACACATTGCAGGCTCATGTTGAGCTTCTCATCCATCAACACCCCACGTCCTTCTTCTCAGGGCTGCTCTCAATCCATTCCCCACTCAGCCTGTATCTGTGCATGGGATTGCCCTGACCCGTGTACAGGACCTTGCACTTGGCCTTGTTGAACTTCATGAGGTTGGCGCAGGCCCACTTCTCAAGCCTGTCTGGATGGCATCCCTTCCGTCCAGTGTGTCAACCACGCCACACAGCTTGGTGTTGTTGGCAAACTTGCTGAGGGTGCACTTGATCTCACTGTCACCAACAAAGATGTTGAACAGCACTGGTCCCAGTACTGACCCCTGAGGAACGTCACTCGTCACTGGTCTCCACTTGGACATGGAGCCGTTGACCGCAACCCTTTGAGTGCAACCGTCCAGCCAACTCCTTATCCACTGAGTGGTCCATCCGTCAAATCCATGTCTCTCCAATTTAAAGACAAGGATGTTGTGCAGGACAGTGTCAAATGCTTTGCATGAGCCCAGGTAGATGATGTCAGTTGCTCGCCCCTTATCCATCGATGCTGTAACCCTGTTGTAGAAGGCCACCAAATTTGTCAGACAGTATTTGCCTTCAGTGAAGCCATGTTGGCTGTCACCAATCACCTCCTTATTTTCCATGTGCCTGAGTATAGTTTCCAAGAGGATCTGCTCCATGATGTTGCCAAACTCTCCATGAATTGGTGTGGAAAACAAAATCCCATAAGAGAACAAGAATTTCCCGATGTGTGTGGAGGCACGGTGGGACTGGGTGGCTTGGTCAGAGGCAGGTGAGGCTCTTCGGAGTGAGACTGCTCAGCAAGGAATTTCCCGCAAAGGAAACTTGTTTTGGTTTTTTGGGTTTTTTTTTTGGGGGG
>VFFE01008174.1:3155670-3191776 GCA_008921705.1 Burhinus oedicnemus
GAGGATGCCGGGGCGGTGGGGAGGATGCCGGGGCCGTGGGGAGGATGCCGGGGCTGCGGGAGGATGCCGGGGCGGTCGCCCCGCGGCGGGGCTCGACGGGGAGCGGCGGGGCTCGGCGCGGCGCGGCCCACGAGGTGGCAGCAGACCCTTTGCAATGCGGCGGCCGGGCTCTGCCGGGACACCGGCCCCGCACGGCGCCGGGCAGGGGAGCCGGGAGGCTGCCGCGGGGTCAATTGGGTTTTACGCTCCAGCGGGACAGGCCGGCCACGGAAACGTCGCCTGGCAGGGCTAGGGCGGTCGGGGAGCGTCTGCGGGAGGGAACTCGGGTCCCCCCCGAGGTGCGCGGTGCTCAGGCGTAAAAAGCGCTGCCCCGTGCCGAGCCGCCCATCCGCCCAGCGATGCTCGTCCTTCTCTGCCACGTTCAGCACGGCTTGCTGGCCCGCTGCTGAGACGGTAAGAAACTTCACGTTGCCGAGATCTTTTAAACGTAACGACAGGAGAAAAATTGTATCCCAAATATCGTCACTCCCTAGGAAGTGATCCTCCGAGGGAGGCAGGCTGGGGGAGGAGCAACCTGCGAGTCCCTCGGCCCGAGCACGAAGCCGGGCAGTGAAGCGCTGCCGAGGTGGTGACGCTGCTGGAGCACAGAAGGTCTCTTGCCCATCTCCCGTGCCGCGGGCAGAAAGAGGTTCTTCGCCTGCGGGGGGAAAATTAAGGCATTTCCCACGAGGTGTGTACAGGGGCTAACAAGTCCTGCGTTAGCCACCCTTCTCTGGGAGCCATGGCCTTGGGCGCCGCAGACATGGCCAGAACAGACGGGAGGCCCCTGCAGCAGGGTGGGACAAGTGGGGCTGGTTTTAGCTACAGCTACAAGGCACGATCAGTAATTCAAACCCAGACAGGGCACCATCAAAATTCCGCGGCTGGTAACCGTATCTGGGGACCTGTGGGGTGACGGCAGATGGCTGAAGGAGTTTTTCTTTATAAACTGAAAATGCAAACATGGAATCGCTGTCCGCACTGATTTTCCCCCCAAAGAGCTCACGCACTAATAGAGACTGCTACACATCTCCGCAATTAAGCAGTCAAGACATGCTGAATAATAAATGAGCACAGAAGGGCCTCGGCTGCAGCTGGGACCACGTCCCCGGGTAACTGCAGCGAGTGCACGTCGCGCTGGCAGAGTGCTCCCAGCCCCCGGCTTTGCCAGGGAAGCTCCTCTCTGAAGAGCCTGGCTTTCTCCCTGTAGCCAATGCCTTCTCCCTTGCCTGTCCCACCCAGCCTCTGGGAGCCCACAGCGCTGGCGGGGAGGACCAAGCCCAAAGACCCGAGCATCCCACCATCCTTATCCTTCACCTCTCTGCTCTCAGGTGCCAGTTCCCTACCACCTTTGCATCTCCGATATATAGACCACTGCCCGCTTTAAATGAGTTGGGGGGGTTATATGTATACATATGAGAATAAAGTAAAAGTTGATTGAAAGATATTACTTACATCAAGAAAGACCATCAAGTGTCTGTTACATGAAATGAGGTGGATGAGTCCTCCATCCTGTTAAGTTTTAGCATTTATTTTTGGGCAAAGCATGGGCATGATGGTGTTTTGCTCCCACCTTGGGTGGCAATATACCTCTGTTTAAAAGACTGTAAGGAGCAGAGAAGTGAAAGGAATGAATGTAGTTGGAGGTTATTGCTTGGGTGGGCAGGAGAACATGAAAATTCAAAACATCCCAGCAGCCTATAGATGTAGGCAAACTCCTGGCTGTTCAGGCAACTGATTGTTCAATAAATGCAAACGGACAAAGCGAAGCATCACTGAACTTGAGAGATAAAGGTCCTAACAATAGAGGCTTTTTACAATGTGAGTCCAATTTTTTTTGCCTGTTTGTATAAGTAAAACCCAATTTGAGCAACTGGAGCATCAGCTCTTTACAGTGAAAGATAATTTGGCTGGAGCAGCCAATAAAATCATGTAAGATCCTCTCAAGAAAGCCCAAAATATGTATCCTCGTTTCATTAATAAATGGCTTGAATCCAAGCATAAAAACGATGTGACTTTAATGGTTTCTCCAACTGGTAGCCACATTCCTTGTTAGCGAGAGATCCCATGTGGGAACATTAAAATAATACATCCCCACACAGGCTGGGAGTGATGAAACATGACCTAGCAGCTTCAGCACGCATCAGAGGATGGAGCTGGGTAATAAAATATTCAAATGAGCATTTCAGCCCTAAATGTTTCTGTACCTGCTGGGTGTCCAGATTCTGAAACTGGGATTTAAAGATCTTTATATTCCTAAGTGCCAAGTTTCCATAAGTAAATATGAAATCAAATGTCAAAAGCTGATAATTATGACCCAGTTTGTAGCTGGAAGTCTAACTGGATAATTTAAACCTGTATTTTGGCTTAGTCCAGGAAAGCCATCAAAATCTAGCATCTCTTTGTGAATAAATCTTTGTGAAGTTGGCATGCCACAGGTAGTAGAGGGACCACGTGATACGGTAGGTTCTCATTTTTTGCTTCAGTAGACTCATTTTTTATTGAATAGCAGAGTAAATATTTAAGCAAAACTAGTGTAAACTGCTGGCAGGTATGCCATGCTAAGTAGCAGTCATTTACTTTTAAATAATTAAAAGTCAATATACAAGCATAGCATTCTTGTTGCAGTGCGGCATACGGTACCACCGCTCTGCCTACGTGTCACTTCAGAGCCTGATTTACTAACAAAACATTTAACTCAGCTCATTTTGGAAAAGAAAAAAAAGAAGGGTTTTTTAAAAACCAGCCCTCTCTATTGTGTATGATTGCAGGTATTTTGGCTACACAGACCTCAGCTATTTCTGAGTAAGGCTGAATCTGCATTACTTGTGGGGCTGATAAGGAAAGCCCTGATTTCCTTTGCATTATGCATAGTGGAAGTGTCAGGATGGCTCTGATGGCATTTAATTAAATATTTGGCAGTGTTTAATTAATTAAATATTTAAACATTAAATACTAAATAGGATGTGATATCTGCTTAGTGGACATTATGTCTCAATAGCCATTAGTCATTAAATAGGACTCAAATTGGCCCTAGAAGACTCCCCTTAGCTAAGCAAGGTCTTAAGTACATGCACTTTTGGATCTTCATTAATAAGTGATAGAGGCCAATTCAGACTATGTAGCAACACAGAGATCCCTATTAACGGAAATGTTAATGTCTCTGTTTGAGACCAAGCTCTCCAGTCCAGACAGCAGATGAGATGCTCAGCGCGGAGGGGTGGGATGCGGCCCCTCGGGGGATGCGTGGGGCAGTGGCCGGGGTGGGAAGGCAGCGACCGGGGAGAGCCCCACCACGGCCGTGGGACGCCTGCCGGCATCTTCGCAGGGAAGGACAAGGGCACCGCGCTCGGATGCCTGTGGTTACCAATGTCTGTATGGGACTGTTTTGGGTTAACTTCAGGAGATTTTAAATTAATTACATGGTTTAGTGTTCACACACACTTATGCTCGCTGCAAGAGCCCCGCTCGCCCGGGGAGCCATGTACAGCCGCCTCGGCATAAATGAGAATCAGGCTCTACACACCCACCCTCTGCCAGATTCCCACAAGCGTTTGCCATGGACTGATCCAGCCAAATGTTACCACATGCCAGCGCTCTAAACCCGTGCTCTTCCCATAGCATCCGCAGAGCGGCTCACACGCTGAAAGCTAAGCACGTGCGTAAGCACTTGAATGAAGCGAGGTCTATAAAAAGGGGGGGACTGATGCTTTAAAGATTTTTCCGTAAGATATTTTTAGCAGGAAAACAACGTTTTACAGGCCCTTGTGGTTTTGAATTTGCTATTTCATTATTCTCTATTCCCTAGATGCCTACTAGTGGCAAACACTTCATACTTTTCATCTCGGTGATATTTTTGGTAAGATTTATCATTTTTACCATTAAATCCAAATACCGCTCTCAAGCGTGCATTGGCAGTTCCTTTCAGCGCCGTGTGGCTCAGCAGCGGTTTCGCAGCCTGCACAGGCAATGCCCAAGGGACTCCGGCTGCCCGGGGAGGGTGGGCGATCCCAGCACCCATCCTGCCAGCAACCCGGGGCTCTTCAGGGGGTGATAAACTGGTCGGAATTTAAAGCAACTTGGAGGTCATTTTAAATGACGCTAAAGTCAAATTAAAACGCAGCAAGGGGCTCCCTAACCAGTCCAAGATTCCTTTTCTTTGGAGATCTGCTGTAAGATGCCACATGCCATCAGTGGGACTTCTGGAGTGGCAGCAGTGGCCAGCCAGCAGGACCACTGCCTGGGGCTCAGCCTGCTACTGCCCCGTGCTTCTCCCCAGCTTCAGCGTTCATAGATCTTCCGTGCCTCCCAGGCTGCATACACACCGATAATCAGATTGCGCTTCTGCCTAGTAGTTTTTACTTGAAATATCATTGAGTTAGCTCTTGAGGGATTTGTGTCTGGTGACATATATATTGGTATTGAAGTCAGAGGTCACCTATTGCAAAGATCATCTTGATAGGATGATTATGACAAAAGCCATGCTGGTTAGAAGACCCTCTAACTAGATTTGGTCTTCTTCCTTCAGCCTCACATTAGCGACTCCTGGTTTCTCTGTCAGTTTTAGTGATCCAATCTTTCTTTTTCTGAATTTCTCCCTTGGGAGCTTTCTACACAGACATTTTAATATATCACACTATTCTCTGCAGAAATCATTTGCTCAATAAAGAGACTGGATTTTTCTTAATTGTAACATTAGCAGCGTTCAATAGCCACCATGATGCCCACACCTATGCCTGGCACAGGCTGGGGAGGGCTGGTCCTGGATCAAAGCCATCTTAGGAGTGAGTCAGTCCTTTCACCTTCATGTTTCCACCGCGTGCGGCTGCCGGGGACAGCTGGGAAGGGCTTTGGAGGGGACGGCGTGGCTGCCGGGAGCAGCACTCTGCAGAAGATGTTCCTCCACTGTTTTGCTCCATGCAAACTCCAGCTGCACCTTCTGTACGTTTTAAGAAGTTGTCGGTGATGGGATAGGCACTATAAAGCAATCACCCTATCAAATATTAAGCAGCACAGTCAGTCGCTGAGTTACCAGCTAACTGCCAAACGCAGGTTTATTTTTCAGTTTTAATGCTTCTTGTTGCACAATGTCAACTTGTCAGAAGACACCGCCTGCAGAACACAAAACAAATATCAGTGCCACACATCCTAATAATTCAGACAACCTGCTCGGCACCCTCTGCCCACACCACCTTCCCAGGCGCAGCGAGGCGAGCCCGCCCGAGCGGCAGGCGGGCTGCTCTGCTCCCCGCGCTCGCTGCTCTCCCAGTTATTTCTCCTGGTAGCTTTGCATGCTTGTTGCGTGCTGTTAAAAGGCTTTTCATTTCCTAACAATTTATAAATATGTATTGGGCCTGAAGGATGAGGGTAACGCAACCGCTGTTTCTTTTTTTAAAGAAAATTAAACATGACAAACTTAGTTATTCATGCAAACCATCCGCCTGTTATCTCTGATTATGCAGGATCCAAATGGTGAAGCTGAGTGAATGAGTGCATTCATCAAAGTAAACTGTCAGAGGCAGGAACACCCGTTTTAACCTACCCCTACCTATTCTCTTTTGTACTTGGGTTTCATCATCTTCAACAGGCAGTGCACTTGCTTGGTACCAAGAGCACCTATTTCACTACTATCTCTCTATTTTAAGGGGATTAATTAGCCTCCAGAGAATGGAGAAGAAACCCTGTGTGTAGCGCTCGCATGCTTTAAAACATCGCTTCATCGGGATATTTTAAGCTCGCAGGCCAGAACATATGGTATTTCAGGAACAGAAGCTGGAAGCACAGCACACGTGGATTCCTTCACACACCCAGCGCAGAAGGAGGTGAAGTGGTTTTTTGCGCCTCGGCATGCGTGCATATGTACGTATGCGTGGGAGAAATAAGCAGAAATAAACTTCACACACCAAAAAGTGACAGATTTATTTTCACCCGTGCACCAGCCTGCCCCACAGCAACAGTGAAAACCTGGGATACGTAAACTTGAGAAAACAAGAAATCGTATCACACTGCCTGAAGTTTGTGGCAAGCGCCTCAGTTTGCTTCTCTGTCTGAATCCAGAGACATGAGTTCTTGTATCCAGGAATGGCTTCGATGTATCTTCCGAGGAAGCTCCCTTTTACCTGTCCGGGAGAGGAGGCTCCCCTGCTTGGGGCCGGGTCCCCTCCCGAGGTGGCGGTGGCCACCGCAGCAGGGCTGCCTGCAGCACGGCCCAGCCCCGGGCAGCAGAAAGAGCACCGTTCTCCCTGCAGCCACCGCGGGAGCCAGGCAGAACCACCCCGCTGGCCCTCCGGGCATGGCCTTGCATCTCCTCTCCATCAGCTGGGGTGTTACACCGAAACACTCGCCTCTTTTTCTCACCCACGTCAACCTGGCTGTTCAGCAGCTTGCTGGCGGCTTTCACAGAAGGAGACTCAGGTGAAGATAAAGTCATTTTGAGCACACCTACTTCAAGTAGCTGACAGGGCAAAGACAGCATTTAGGCAGCGCGTTACGACGCTGCCTACCACAGCTCTGTGCCCTGTCACCTCTGCCGGAGCTGTAGCAGCTGCCAGCAGAAACCAGGCTCCAGCACGTGCCCCTGTTGAGTGGCCCACGCTACCCCGGGTGTGCACGTGGAACTCGCTGTAATGTTTTTTAATTCCTTTTTTTTTACTCTCGGAGTGCACATACACACTGGGAAGGGCCAGTTACTGTTCAGTGTGGCACACATGCATCATCTGTGCAAAATTTGCAAGTTAATTAATTGGTTACAAGTCATCTTTTCTTCTTCCCCTAAAAACACTAGCATTGCGTTGAACAGTATCTCCTGCCTGGCTGATGCTCAGGAGACCGTGGAGGCCCCCCGCCTCCACCCTGCACCGCCCTTCACCACCCATCCCACTCAAGTTGGTGCAAGCCAAGGAGCAGAATTTTAAGCTTGTGGTGGCACTGACCGCAGCCACCAGCCCTGCGGTGCTGTGCCATGCCAGGGGGGTCACACTGGCCAGGGATATTCAGGGCTGGAGGGCAAGGAGGACTTCTTGCAACTTGCAATCCCTTCTGTGGTACAATACGATGCTTTGGCACCGGGAAAAAGCCACAGCACTCTGCACCGTGATTTACACTCCAGTTGAGTCAGTGTGACAGCAGGACTACTTAACGCTACCCTCCACCCCCACCGTTACAGAGTTATGACTTTAAACGCCGAATATGAATCAAGAATTGCCTTTCCATTCAAATCCTCCTTCTGCCCTTCTTATCTGACTCATTTCCAAGCTGCCCACTGACCTTCATGCTAATTGATCATTACTAATAGATAAGGGTAATGCAGCTTTTGAACTGTACTTACTGCGTGCTCTATGCTTCTTGATTGGCACAGACTGCATTTTTTTTTGCCTGGACTAAGATCGTCTGAAATTAAACCAGAAGCCAGTGGACAGTACTTTGAGAATACCACTGCAGGCTGGAGTGAGCTGCCGTGCTGCTATATGCATTACCTTAAAGTACTGGAAAATCCCAGTTCCAGCAGAGGTGGGGATTTGCAGGAGGCTGTGTGAGGGAGGCTCTTCTCTAACACCCCCACGTAGCATGCTTGGTGTCACCGTGCCCTCTTACACCACCACCGCTGCCGTGTCTCCTGGGAGGGTGCCTGGATTCACTGCTTGGAGTGTAAGCGCTTACCGGTTGCACTTCCCCGAAGGTTGGGGTGCTTTGCAGGTGTAAGCTCAGGAAACCAGGCAGCACCCCGCGCATCCGATGAGCTGAGCGATGTCTGCCTTCGGATACAACGAACTGCAAAGAATTTAAGTGACTTGTCAGGAGTTAGGGGGAGAGCCCGAGGCGCAGCTCAGAACACAGTTGCTGCCCGCAGCCTCCTCTGCAGCTATCAGATAATGCCAACCCTCTGCGATGCACTAATGCCGAAGAGCACATTTCATACACAAATGGATTATTACTGGAATCTTATAGATAAAGCCATTCATCTTCTGAGAATCTTGGGAGTCTGAGTAGTTAATACATATCACAGCAGAAAGATATATAAAGCACGCAATACAAAGACACAGTGAGAAGCACATATAGAAGTGTTGAAAGGGAGAGAAGAACTGGAGCAGAAAAGCAAATCTACATGAGAGACACTGCAGCAGATGCACATGCAAGTTGGCCAAATAAACCCGATCATCAAGCATTTTCAGGTGAGGTCTTCAAAAGTATCAACATGAGCTAAAAACTTCAAACTCCAGTTGTTCAGTTACCAATTTTCTTAGAAATGCTGTCAACAATACAGCAATGATCAGCCCTTATTATCAGATTTGCACGTGCACGGGAGCAGTGGCAGGTGGAAGTAGGTGCTGGCGACACCCAGCCCGTATCGCCCAGGTGTTTGTCCGTCTGCCCCTTTATCCAAGCCCAGTGACAAAAATAAGGGCAGAAATCCTGACGCCCCATTTTCACCAGCACTCATACCCTGGTGACGAGCACTCTAAGAACCCATTTCAAGCAGAATAGAAAATTAATGAGGGAATAAAAGAGGTTGAGTCACACATCTTACATCTCAAATATGCCTTGCACAAATCAGCCGTGATGAATTGTTGTATGAAGTCTGGGTAAGGCTCCTCTCTGGTCGGAATACAGATAAAGCATGTGTGGGCTCCTCACATTTTAAACAGAGCTCGTTAAGGGAAAGATGCTCTGTATCCTTTTAATTCTGACCACACTCGTCATCTTATTTAGACCCTATTTTTCCCCAGACTGGCAGGTGATCTGGTTGCGTTGGCCTCGATACAATCACAGCTCGCACTCTGCTTGACAATCCAGCAGCAGTGACCAGAGCTTTTGTGCCGGTGCAGCTGGGAGAGCCGAGTGCCTGCGCACGGACATCCCACCCCAGCAAAACCACGCGGCCGGCATAAAAACAAAACCAGGCAACTTCCAGTCCATGAATATACATCTCATTCAAAGCAAAAAGGAGGCTCTCCAGCAGCAATGCCAAACACGCAGATTAATGACAACGCTTTGCCTGTGAAAGTGGCCTTGCTGAGTCCAAACACGTTCTCCTGAGATGCCAGATTTTGTAAGTTAGCAAAAATGTTGAGCTGTCTGTTTGCTTTAAACAATTATATCAGCTCGGCAAGTAAAATATGTTCCCTCGCCTGACCTCCCCATGCTGCTAGGTAGGGCAGCATTTGGCTGTCTCTTGCTTTAACACAGACGTCAGGGGACAGCTGGAGAGTTTCCTTGGGAAAAGCAGGGCATAGCCAGGGAG
Organism: Burhinus oedicnemus; assembly: GCA_008921705.1. Taxonomy (NCBI): domain Eukaryota; kingdom Metazoa; phylum Chordata; class Aves; order Charadriiformes; family Burhinidae; genus Burhinus; species Burhinus oedicnemus. The sequence goes on from VFFE01008174.1 coordinate 3,164,951, forward strand.
GGGAGAGGCGGAGGGACCAGAAGCACCGACGGGCTCTCGCAGCAATGTGCTTTATCACCTGCTGCATCACAGCGAAGCCCTAATACTCCAACTTAGGTGCAAGTCCTGGTCAGGTGTGGGTTTAAGTCTTCAGTGCCAAGTGAAAACCGACCTGTTTTGGGAAGGCAGCCCTTTAAACAGAAGATGACCGGTGCCACACTTTATTAAAAATATAGCCCTAAAGCAGACAAGATGAAGGAGGCTATTACTGCTTTTCCCACCTCTCTCCCCAAAAGGGGAGTTGCTGCAGAAAGAGAGATTAAATGATTTATCCCAGGTCACAGTAGAAGTTTGTGGCAGAACTGGGAATTGCGGAGGCTCCCCTGGGTGCCCGCCCAGTACATTAAGCACAAACTCAGCCGCCTTCTCCACAGCAGCAGGTCAGGGGCCGGGTCAGGCAGCCTCCGCACTGGAACAGCCTGTCAGCGCCTGGCACTGGGCTGCCGGGCAGAAAAGCGCTCGCTGTCAATAGCGAGGGCAGAGCAGCGATATTTATATCGGAGCTAATGGAGGCAAACACCAATCGCTTTCTTAGTGATTTACACCGAACATGCCATAGCCAAGCTCAGCCGGAGGAGCCAGTCTAGAGCCAGCCTGCCAGGGTATTTTCTCATGTGAGCAAGCGCTTATTTGAATTTTTCCCCCATTCAGTAAAATGAATCACACGAACGTAGTTTACCCTAGGGCTGATACTTGGTGTGAGACCACATGAGGCGCCCAGCCTGGGAGATGCACGGGAGCACTGCTTGGACAAACCTGGGCAAGATGGCAACAGCCTTGAGCGAACTGCAGTGGAAATCAAACTAGAGGGCAATCTGGTGCCAGAGCTAGCACATACACATATCCCAAATATCTATTGCCATTATCTCCAGAGCCCATCTAGGCAGCCTTCTGGCATGTGGAAGATCAGGTTCAGGAAAGCCAGGAACGTACTGGGGGTTGTGCTGAACTGGTCGATTACAGCACAAGCTGATTTTTAAAAAAACAGGGGAAAAAAGGAAAAAAAAAAAAAAAGAGGCGTTCTTCAGTTTTGCCACTGCACTGGAGGGACTGTGAGATGGCACGTCTGGGAATCCCCAGACCACGCAGCTCCTGGAGGCACCAGTATCTCACGTCACGAACGCTCAGCCTGCTCTGCAGGTCTCCCTCCACACAGAGCTGTCTGTCCTGTAGCAGGAACCTCCTGCACCTTTCAGCTGCTCTCCCATAAAAGTAGCTTCTCAGGATGCAACTGCATGTAAAGCCAATAGCCACCTTGGCTCAAACACAGCAAAAAGACGTGTCCATGAGAATACACAGTGGTTACAGAAGGTATTTCACACGTTATAATCACGTGAAGAGAGAACATTGCCATGTAACAAATCCAAAAGCTATTACACTTTTGTCTCTGATGTTTCCACTTTCAAGCTAGCAGCAGGTGAGAGGACAACACAGCTTGCTCTTTCCAATATTCAGATACAGTTTAGCATCAAAAAAATCTTTCAGAGTGATCACAGTCCAGGAGAATACATCTAATTCCCTCTAAAATAATTTGGAGCTTCACTGGGTAGAAAATTGCTATTTCTGCTCCAATGCCAGAGAATTCCATTTTTAATTATAGAAATTTCTGTTATGCACAATTATAATATTCTTTCATATTCTTTCTCACTCTTAGTTCAACATACTATTAGCTTTTTAAACTACTGCTCTGCATCGGGCAGACACAGGTCACTCCTGCTGCAGAGGAATGCTGACGTTCATGCCTCTTGAATCATCTCAGACCGAGTAACAGAGAATGAAGCATCTTTTTTCGTATGTTCCAGGACAAATTATCCTAACAATCAATGACTGTTTGGATGCAGCCTTCAGTCAGATGAAATTAGAACAGAAAAATGGTAAATACCTTCTCCAGAGCGTGGATATATGCATGAATAACGCCTTGTGGAAACACAGTGAGCTAAGGACCAAATTCAGTGAGGAGGCTGAGAAAAGCCACATGAGAATCTGCAGCAGAAGTCGGTGAAAAACAATAACGCTTTGCTACTGTCTGTGTTTGCAGGGTCAGGAAATAAAGGGATAAAGTCTCATGTCCCAAACCAATAAACACAAAATTATCTTTACACGGTGATTAATCATCCTGTAGAATTAATCAGCTGAACCAAAAAATCAACCTGTTTCTGAGGAGATAGCTATTCAAGGGCAACAGTTGGAGATTCACAGCTCAAATCTGTCCCGGTCGGACGAAATAAGAAGACTCCAAACACGCAGGAGTTGGTCCAGACCCACATCCTGAGGATTAGGATTTGTAAAGATACAAAGATGATAAATCAGTTGCTTTAATCCGCGGCTGCGCTGAACAAATTGCCTCCATAAGTTCAGTACCTGCTTTTTCAGTACCGACTGGAATTTAGTACCTTTGCTGATCAGAATCAATAACTTTAATTGGTAGTTTAGAGTTAGGTGCAAGGTGCATTGACACTAATGAAAATTAGTTGTTTAATTCGCTGGCCATGCAGGGGAGAGTGCCAGGAAAAGTGGTGGGAAAGCAGAGGAAGGCTGCTGCTCTTTTCGCCCCGCTCCGTGGGGCATGGAGGGACGGGATGGGATGGGATGGGATGGGGGCCAACGCAGCAGCAGGAGGGTGTGCAGGCAGCTGGCTGTGCGTGCCCTGGAGCGCGGGCAATGGCCGCGTCACTGCGTGAGCGGACACGGGGGCACGGGGATGTTACACACATAGAAGTGCGGGGAGAGCCGTGTCCCTGCCTGCTGCCCGGGAAGGTCAGAGCACAGGGCACAGCCAGGCTGCTCTGCAGGCATCGGGGCTTTTGACACACCAAGCGGGTCTCTTGCTCCTCAAGGAGGAAAGTTTTCCTCGATACCCATCAAACGCAAACCACGGCTCTGCAGGCAGGAGAGGAGGCAGGGCTGCGCCTGCCTGCGCTCAGGGAGTCCGGCAGCGAGCTCCCTGCTGCGGGGACACCCACCCTGTCACACCAGAGACCACCTTTGGTGTCTGTTCTAACAGCGGCCTCTGCTCACCAAATTGAAGAGGCTGTATGCATCAAAACCCCCGGTATCTTCCAATTAAGCTCTTTTGGTATGAATCAAAATTAAACCACAGTCACCGTGCAGGCACATCTGACTCCCTCACTAGCCAGCAACTAAAGGGTCCAGGCTGGCCCTGTTTCCTTTGAAGCATGCCTGCTGGCTGTAGGTTTCTATAGTGCTCACTTGCAATTACAGCTCTTTTCAACCTCTCTCTCTCTCTTTTTTTTTTTAATTTAAAGAGATTGAGAGGAATTAAAAAACCCTCATCAATCAGATTTATCAAATAAAACTGTAGAGGTAGGGCCAGCTGCAGCTACACATGTCAAACTCAGCTGCAGATATGAAAGGAAAGGCTGTAATTCGTAGTTAGGGTGCTCAGCTTTGCGAGGGTTTAGCAGCTATATTCCTAAACCTACAGAGATGCCCGACTCAAGCGAGGCAAGGGCATGCCAGGATCGGTCCCTGTGTGCACGGGTCAGGACTCTGCGCCCTGTGAGAGGGGTGTCTGAGCTGTGCTTGCCGCCTGGGCACGCTCCTTTGCATACTGCTGCAATGTCCCTGTTCATGGGGCTCGTGAAGGACTCAAGAGTCCTTCTTCTTGTACAACACGTGTGGCTGAGCAGCGTGGATACATCATCTACCTAAGACAGTTTGCACAGGTTACTCTGGTCATAAGAGTTCAAATGAAAGAAGATAATAATGGCAAAACTTCTCATTGATTTACATGGGTCAGTATTTTATCAGCCTTATCAAGTCCTGCCTCACAGAGGTCTACTGTCTTTGAACGCTGTTAGCTGAGTGACAATGCAGCCAAAAAAATTCAAAAGCCAGTAACATTTCCAGGTGCTTACACAAGGATCTTCAGGCATGGATGGGAGGTGCCTTGAGGGGGCAGGAGCTGGAAATGATGGTGAGGAATAGATGTCATGAGAACGGGTAAAGTCAGAGGTGGAGCAGTCTTCCCTCTTCTGCCTATAATTACTTTTATTACAATGTAACCCCCCAAGTGTCAGTTCTGGGACACGAGCGATGCCCGTGATTCTCCTGCAGGCCCTGCTGGCTGCTACTTTTGGCAAAGTCCCTGATCGCGACCCTCCTTCTGCTACGGCAAAGTGTCAGGGGAGCACTCAGAAACCACGGGTATCCTCTCCTCTGCCTCTGCTTTGCCACACTGTTGTCCGAATGGCCAACTCCGTGCAAAGAACATCCCAGAGATCACTGACGCTTGCAAATAACAATCCTCTTCCTGTTAAAAACCTCAGGAAATTCAGGGATGAAGATATGTATTTGTGCATGATGAGAGACATGCAGGGATACAGAAGTGTGAAGGTGCTTCATGGTTTTCCTCATAATTATTTTAACCAAAAATTTGTAAAAACTAAGAAGGGAAGGGTTAAGGACCTTTCCCACCCCACCTGACCGTACGTGCAAGCCTCGCACGTGGCCTCTGCCCTGGCCTCTCCTGCATCTGAGCCTCCACAGAGATGCTCTCCAACACAAAACACCACAGCCTGCCTTTAGACAGATGTTATAGCGCTGAGCAGCATCTTGTGTGGAAAGATAAGAGCCTGACATTCGTTTTCCCTTCAGACCATCCCAGCAGCTTGGCCCTGCAGTGCGGCCGGGCTGCGGGGCGGCTGCCGGGGCGCTCCCGCACCCCCAAACCACCGCCCCGCTCCACCCCGCCAGTGATGCTCACCCCGCAATGCTACGGCTTCCGCAGGGCCTGGGACAGCTGCCGCCTGGGAGCACTCCTGCCTGCACCCCGTCGGATGTCCTCCCTCCTGTACTTCTGTGCAGCTGAATGCAAAGCCACTAATGCTGAAAAACAGCAGTTGGCTGCGCCAAAACCGAAGCCTGTTGGTTTTTCCACCATCCAGCAGAAAGCAGCAGCGATGGTACAAGCCGTCTTTGACCGCTCCTGGCCAAATCCCTTCTACCAGGGGCACAGGATCCCGTACCGACTCACCTGGGTTCTCAGCAAAGCTGCTCTCCACAAATGCAGATGCTTCAGCCTCAACCGGCTTCTTTAGCAGAGGCTTCCAGACTGCATCTCACACGGCAAAGGTTTTCAGTCACCGCTCGCTTACAAAATCGGGCTGGTTTCTTAGGCTACTGCCAGACCCTCGTGTCTTCCAACAGACTCCATCTGCTGGTTTTTTAGACAAGCAACTCCTGCAAGGATAAAATATATTGAGTTAAATAATATGTACTTCATCTTTTGTTTCTCTCAGCAAAACTGTGCAATTTTGGAGATATTTTGTAAATTCAGATTTATGGTGATTATTTTTCATACTATGGCTACCACAGTGACCATAGAGAATTTATTGAGGTAATAATGTATTTAAATAGCCAATTTTCAAAAAATGGAACCATTGCAATGGATTAACGTTCAAACCATTAATATTCAAGCATATTAAGTCACTTAAAGGGTTTTTGTGTGTGTATGCACATTTTGGGGTATATTCTCCTCATAATACGTGAAGAGAAGATATGCTTTACTGTTGACATTTAGCACATTTTCTTTATTGTTTTTCATTTCATTATGAGTAAAAGTGTTATTTGTCCGCCCAGCCTTCCCTAGGACGGATGCCATTATTTCTGTTTGCAGAGGCAACCAAAAATTAAAGGAAATATTTTAGATGTCAACATTAAATGTCAAAAACCGATTTTAAGTAATTACTAATACCTTGGCACGTATGCATTTTATTCAGAAAATCCCTGTTAAAAATATTCTTCTGGGGATATTCAAATTTATTATGTAGAACAACACAGCGTTAACGCGTGAGCTTCTATTTACTGCTTTGGTTCATAGCAACAAAGATACCAATGGGAAATCATTAAACAAATATGCGATTTTTGCAGGATAATAGGTCTATGTTTGGTATCATTTGAAAAGAACTCACCGAGCTCAAACCGACAGAAAAAAATGCAATGATCAGGCAAAGTACAGCAACGCTATAAATGTTAACAGATTTCAGAAAGTGATTTTATGTTAATTCAAATGTTAATGCTGTCCGAGGCTGCTGAAAGGAGCGTGGGGCTGCGGGAGGAGATAGACGTCGCCGGCAGGGGAAAGCACAGGGAACACAAAGGGCCGCCTCTTGGTGTGGGTGGGGGAGTTTTATTAATTATATTTCCTTTAGAGCCCTAACAATAACATGTCAGTAATCTACACATTCTGTACTTAATTGACGTTAATGATTTGGCCGGTTCCTAGTTGTCACCGGCGAGCCTCCCCATGCCGTGAGAATCCCGGCCATCTTGCGTTCCTCCAGCCCTGCAGCGCAGCCCCAATTAAGTCAATGAGCGGGGGGGCTGCTGAGCGGCTCCTGCTATCTTCACAGCCCCTCTCCCAGCCAGGTCCCACCCGGACATCTTCCAACCCGCTCTCTGCATCCCTGAAGGAGTGCACGACCCCCAGTGCAGCCCTGCACAAAGGGATGCATTCATGCTGCCCCCGCACCCCAGAAAGATGAACACGCAGCACACATGGCTGCCCCGGCCGCAGTGGGCAGAGAGGAGGTGGATGAGGTCTGGCCGGTTCCCCTCGGACACCAAAAGTGGGGGAGAGCCAGGGATTTCTGTCGTGCTGGTGAGCAACAGGTGCCAGAACACACACAGCCATCTATGAGCCCAAACCCAGTGTCCGACCTGCCTGCAGCTGCCCTCGAGGTGATGACGCAGCCAAGTCAGACACACAATTATAAGCGTTGAATTGATGCCTCTCAAAATTACCCCCCACCTGGGTTGCTCTCGTCTCTCTGCCCTTGGTGCCAGCCAGCAATATGTCCCAGACTCCTGTGATTTACCTTCTCCAGAGCTGAACCTTTCCGTTCCGCCAGTCCCAGGAATCGGGCTTCTGTTCCGGCTGGCTGCTGGGCAGCAAAGTCCGCTCGGCAGCAGGAGGATCCAAACCGCTGCAGCTGCCAGCACACCCAGCCCTCTTGCCACCAGCAGCCAGCCCTCGGAAACCGCAGGAGAAACCTGTAGTCTTACCATAGTTCAAGAGCACAGGCAAGTTACAGCAATGACAAAACCAGGTTCCTCCGGGCAGACACGCCATGGCTTCTTGGTACATTCAACCAATGTGTTTCCTGCACCATCCCAGTGCAATGGTACATACAGAAGACACGCAAATTTCTCCATGAGCACCAGACTAACAGACCTGCTCTTGTGCATGGTGCTTCTTCCCTCCTTGGAGCTACCCTTAGCCTCTACTCAGCTCCCTTCCAATGCCAGATGTACATCTTGGCTGCCAGTGCTACACCCCCGTTTCCTTCTTCCCCTCTTCCCTCTTGCTTCCCAGCTTTCGTCCTGCCAGCACGGAGCCCCCGCTGTCACTCATCCAGGGGTCTGGCCAAGCACGGAGCACGGTGGTCAAGGCTGTCCCTCTCCTTCACACATAGGCTCAGCAGCCTGTCTCACTCCTTTTTCTTCTTACCTATATTAATAGAAGTCAGATCTTCTTGAAGTTGTCCAATGGAGAAAGCCAACAGAGAGGGAAGGGGGTAAAAAAACCCCAAAAATACACAAAACCACCCCACGAGTCCACTTTTGATAGGAAATCAGGCTAAAAAAAAAAAAAATAGCACACCGTCACGGCAAGAAAATACCATCCTCTATTAGGTTTCAGGACCAGCCATCCCACAGGAGCACCTCTCCCACTCCCAGGAGAACAGGGTGGCCCAGGCAGCGAAACATTCAACAAATTGTTCTGTTGCCACTTCTCAGGGGAAAACATTTGCTTAAAAACAGTCAGATGAATTTGGAGTGATCTATAGGGCACTTTGTTATGTTAATGACTGTTACCAACTGTCTCTTCTTTATATTAAAGTGTTGACTCATTGTCAGTTGGGGCGAGACAAGACAGCTTGCTTGTGCCTTGCAGTCCTTTTGCACTCACCCAAACTACTCATGTGAAGACACTTTAATATGAAGAGACACTGTCTGTGGCCATTATTAATCTCCTGACTGAAGCCCAGAATACTAATAAAACCACGCAGGATCAGCTAACCTTTCATCGGCACATTCTTCATTCTGCAAGATTTTGGCCAAAATTAAAACATTTTTCTTTGATCTTGAGAGCCCGTGGCTGACAACCAGACTTCCCAAACCAAGATGTAGAAAGGTTTTCACTTGCCCTCTACAGTGCCCAAATAACATCATCATCATCATTCTGGCATAGTTAAGGGGGGATGCCTCCCGGGAGCCCAGAAACATCAGCTTTACGAACATCAGAAAGCAACGTTTTGCAGATCCGGCTGAGATGAGAGAGCAACTTGTTTATCCTCAGACCAACCTTAAACCAAAGCGTAACAACCAAACCTCACTGTGAGCTGTACGGTCCAAATATTGACATCTGGTAAGAACTTGGAAGGTGAATGTTGGGGTGGGGAAAAAAGAGGAAAAAAAAAAAGGTTTTCTTTTAACTCTTGTCACAGTCAATAATTCTGTAACATACAGAAAAACCGGGCTGAGGTGTGCTGAGCTGAGGGGGCTAGCATCTTGGTAGAGTACCTACCCCACTCCCCCCCCCCCCCCCCCCAAAAAAAAAATCAAAACACCTTGCACAGAATTACAAAATAAAGCACCATATTACGCTTTTTGGTCTGGTGTTGCTACTCTGGGATTCAATCCAAGAACGCTCAAACCATTTATCCTAGTTACACGCAGGGCACGCAATAGGTAAACTCATGTAACTGGAGTCTGAACACGATAACCTGGCAAATCACAGCTGTCCCTACTTCTTTTGCCTTGGGGGCGGGGGGAACTCAAACACTTTCCTACACAGCTTTATTAGATCTTTCCTATCATTGCAGTGAATGCCTAATTTCCAGCCAAGCCACTTATTTTCAGCTCTACATGAGGACTTTTCCATCCATATTTAAGAAAAAAAGTGACGATCCCAGATCCAGAGCGTAGTGACGTGCTGCCTGCTCACGCTGACCCAGCGGCAGTCTCACCCTCTCAGCTTTAGTGGATTTTGCATCCTTACGCCATCAACGTGTATGGTGGTTTCTTTCTGAAAGCTCACATCTGTGCACAAGTTACTTTGGACCCCTGACCCTATGGAAAATAAAAGAATCTGCCTCCAACGGAAGAAAATACGACATACCAAGATATGCTTTTAGTACCAGGAAAATCGTGTCGGTGGCTTGGCCTTTAGCTGCATAATTTTCCAGAAAATGTTGAGGCTTGTTGCTTTTCTCTGTCAGGAAAATTGTTTAGCTTATGATTGGAACCAGTATCATTTCAGTCTCAAGGACCTTTTTGTATACAGTTTGTCAAAAAACCCAAACATTTGATTTTGCCTTTATAACTTAAAAGTTCTTAAACATATGTGGCTGAATACTTTTTTTTTAAAAAAACACAAAGTGAAGACCTACTGAAATATTGCCAGAAAGCCACTCAATGCATTTACACCTAGAGAACCGTTTCCCCACAACAGCCACTGTCTGTAAACACACTAGCTCCTCCTCTTTCTAACACTCATGGAAATACAAGAAAGAAACTAAACCCTTTTTTCTCAAGCCGAGCCATGTAACATTTGAGACTCGTAACACATCACAGGAAAACATGCTGATAAAGGAAATACTTCCCCCTCAAACAAAGAGACAGTCTTGTCGGGCGACCGCAGGCTCTTCTCCAGCCCCGGAGCAGAGGCTGGTGCACGCGTCTTGGCACACCGGCACCAGCCGGTAGAAGTAAGGCCTCCGTCTCATGCCGAGGAGCAGGGGATTTCCACACCCCTTACGTGTCGGTGGCAGTCTCTTCAGTTCAAACAAGCAGATGTTTAACTGGAATGACTGGGAAGAGGAAAAAGAGGTCTACCTGGCCAGGGTCCACTGGCAAAAGGAAGGGTAGGATGAGGCTCTGCACATCAGTTTTCCTTATATCCCAGGTGATCACATACCTTAAGCCAAACAGAAATAGGCCTTTCATACTTTTCCTCCTTGAATATTACTGCTGAAACATCAAAACCCAATACATTACAAAATACAATTGCTTTCTTACTATACCAGTTACGTGAGAGCACATTCAGGTTGGTAAAACAAAACCAGTTTGCAACTAGATACACAGTTCCAACAGACAGTCTGCTCCTTGGAATTGCCAGCAGCTGTGGGATCAAAGCTCCCTGGGATCAGAAAGGTTTTCCTCCCTTCCTTGATAGCTATTTGATCTACTTTGCCCTCAAAAATGCCAGTCTGCTGACTCTAGTTTTATTCAGTCTACAAAGAATACTTTACTTCTTTTTATGATATCAAATTCACTGTAAACAGAAGACAAAAGCTTCATATACAAACTTAACCTTTTGTGCTTGGCGTGAACTAATTTTTTCACATTACTGAAAGAAGACAGATTATGTAGTATTGCAATATTCTGCAGTTTTAATTAAGTGCTCGATGAAGTATAAGTTGTGTCAATAGTGGACAATTCAAAACTCGAGAGAAACAGATTTTGTACTTTAAAGGTAAGACGTAATGTGACTTGTTTGCAGGTAGCACGGCTGAAAGAGCCCATCACCAAAACACTTATTGTTCAACAACCCAAGCCAAGTGACTGCTTTGCTGGAGTCTTAACTTCAAAACACAGAAGTTTCACACATTGTCTAGAAATCAAGTGCTGTAATGGCAAGAAATAGACATTAAAGTCCTCTCGCATTTGTATATAGTCATCACCTCCTGGCATCTCACAGGCACAAAAAAAAAGTAAAATAAAAATCCAAACCTCTCAGTTACTCCACCTGGAGTGCCCAGCCCAGCCCTGGCAGGTCTGCCCCCCACGGCACAGGCGATGCTGGCCGGGGTAAGGGCAGGAGGACCAGAAGAGGGAGGAAGAGCCATGGTGCTTCCTGCCACAGGCGTCACACGATGGAGCAGCATCCTCTATTTACGTGCCAGGTCTGAGCGGGAGATCTCCAGAGAGATTATAAGAGCCCAGGCCAAGCTGATCTCTCACTTTATCAGCAAGGAGGAGCTGTGCTTAATCACCACCAAATTCAAGGTAGACAAAGTCTGGGTTAACCCGTATTATTTCACAGTATATGCTAGGATCTCCCTTTTTTTGAGGGGAGAGGGTTGTGGGGGAGGAAGGTTTGGAAGATGAGGGTATGAGTAACCTGATGCTTTAAATGCATGTCGTTAAATACCGAGAGGAAGCATGTTCCCAAAACAGGAGAAGATTTATGCCGACAAACAACGTAAAGGGCATCCATCCAATGTCAGCCTGTGCACTTGCCAATTCCCCTGCTGCACTGCACATTGGCCCCCTGACTGTTTCCTAACAGGCTTTCCCCTAACCTGCCAGTGCCCTGACCGGGTGTTACTCCCATCCAAGTCTGGAGGAAAGCCAGTTGTAGCCTTCGGCAATTCCCAAGCCAAAGCTCAGGTGCCCTGATGCCACCCCCCGAGAGGCGATGCTGCAGTAAGCCTCGTACACCTGCACCAAGCTCCGACTTCACAGCCTCGTCGAAGGATGGGTGTTCTACCCAGCCACCCGAATTCAGGCTGCGAGCCAAGCCAGCTGCGCTGGACGTGAAGGAAACAGCACCCAGGAACCGGGAGGAACTGGAGCCGGGCTGTAAGAGCTTACAGGGCCTGCAGCTCGCACGGGATGCCTGGCTGAGTATTTGTGCGAGCACTCCACTCACTCTGCTCAACCTGCGCCAGCTGCTCACCTCCACCTCGTGCAAGCGGGGATGTAATAAAACCCCTCGTGTCGTAATTCCTGAGAAGCAAGAGGAGATGCTGACCCGAGACCTAGAAACCGATAGCCACAGGCAGACCATCCAACTGCTTTATGGGAGACAAGCCATGCAGGAGAACTATTTCTATGAACTACTGTTAGATTATGACAGCGTTTTCAACAACTTAGCATCTGGCAGACTCACAGCACGGACCTCCGCATCTTCCTCCTTTCTGCTCACCGGCGCTCCTCCTCCCCAACCCCAGCTCACCACTGCAGCCTCAGCTCATTCATTTGGGGCTATTTCCTTCAATACAGTCACAGCTACCACCAACTTTCAATTCTGGCGTAGCAGGAATAGAAAATTAGCACTGGATTCATTTCTCTTGTTCAAAGTTTCTCTGATGCCCCCAGCTTTCAGACCAAGGTGAGGTTTTGATGCATAGTTATGACAAACCTTTCAGGAAGAGGAAGATAATCACATACCACCTGGGTTACTGCAAAATTCAATTTACTTTGCAGCATGCTTTATGCTGGGGCTGTAGCTATTAAAGAGAGAGACAGCTTGCAGTCGGGGGCTAAATTGCTTTCCGGGCGTTCCCCAGCACCTTTGAGCCCCGGCACTCCTGCACCAGAAGAGCATCCCCACACATTGCCCCCAGCCCTCCTCCCCTGGAGCCCTCTCCCCACCTCTCGGGGTAACCTGGGTAAAGACAGGAACAGCTTGCAGGAACGTAATATTTGATATTAGCTCATCTTTGGTGTACAAACTCCAGCCCACTTGTAAACACTAAACCTTTTTCTCTCCTCTAGTCAGGCAGAACTGCCCATTGGCTTCTCCCCACCTGCCATGAATCTGTCTCCAGGTTGATCCAGGACTGGAGAGATTTTAGGAGAATAGGATCCTCAGGCAAAGAAATATAGAGAAAACTCCTGCTTAGTTTTGTTTTGGGTTTGTTGGGGGTTTTGTTGTTGTTTTTTTTTTTTTAAATCAGGACGTCTTCCTTAAAATTAGCTGCACTATTCCTCCCTAACATGGTTTTCAGCCTGTAGCAACCAGTGCGTAATTTTTTCAAGCTACCCTAGAAAGACAGCATGCTCCGACAGACATAAGTATCTACATGTGTTGCAAGACAACCAGAAACAAAGATTCTTAAAGCATGAGATAAAGATGAGAAAGTAAGGAAATAGCTCTTAAGGTAAGTCACTCCTGCTGGGAAGTACCGCATCTCTGGCACATGTTTGCATTCCTACCTGGGAAGCTACAAAACCACGATCTCCACGCTCCGAACAGGCTGCTGCCCAGAGAAATAAAGCAGCTTGACTTTTCAGGGGGTGGGGAAAGTTTTAAAATTAGCAGGATTACCATCTAAAGCAGAGATCGAATTTAGAAAGAGGCCTGTTATCTGAACAGTTTCATTCACAGATAAATATATATCTCTCGGATAGAGGTTTCCCACACAGCCAAGAACACATGGAACACCTGCATTCACTCTTGAATAGGTATTAACCAGAAAGTTATTTTTAGCTTTAGTATGAAAGTTAGAGTTCATCATATCTGTATTGTTATTACAGAATATTTTCTTGAACAGTTAAGTCATAAAGGAAATACGATCCCTATTTATAAGGGGCCAGTTACAATTTTAATTATTTTTTATATTTATTTTAGAAACAGATGAAACGCATACTAAGCACTGAAAAGTAACAGCAAAAGCACTAGCATTGAAGCTTGGGTAGTGAGCCTAGAGACTATCTTTCAGGAGGGTTATTGTTTTCACTCCCCCCCTCCCCTCCCCGCTTTTGTGTTCTAAATTTGAGGACAAAGTACCAAAACGTGTCTTAACAATTCCTCCAATGTTACAAACTTTTTCTATACTAGGCAAATATAACATTCCTTTGTCTAGGATATGTAGTTCTCTGAGAAATTAAGAACTCTCTGAACTGGCACCAGCAAACTTGTTCAGCTAACATTTACACTTGTTTTAGCACAGAACTTATAATCATTCATTGCAAGGTAAAAAAAAAAAAAAAGCCAGCAACACCAAATAATTTGCTTACCATTAGTTACCATAGGCTTTTTTTATTACATTAAAGCTTTAACATTTATCAGAATACTGGGTCAGGGAAAAGCAAAAGGGAGAATAACTTAAAAAAAAAAAAAATAAAAAGCAGCCTTGCTGGGAACTAATGTTTAGAAAAATTAATCAACAGCAGAGTAGGAGCTTCCTGAAGTAAGTGTTGTAGCATTTAAGTTATCTAGAGGACATGAGGAATCCCGGTAGTCTCACAAAAGTTTTCAGTGTTGTTGAACAGTCCTTCAAAGTGAACATGAGAAAAAACAAGCAACCATTTTTTTACATTTATTTCTCTATTTCCTTTTTCCCCAGAACCATGACTTTCCAGAAAACATCTTACTATGACTTCTCAGATTCTCAAACCTTGCAAAGGTCAAGAAGGACAACTCTTCCTGTAAAAAGGCACACATCATTCCAGAATTCAATTTTGCACGGAAGACAATTAGTTGTCAGACTATGCCAAAATCCCAAAATTTAAATAATTATGTTTTAAGAAAAGGTAGGCTTTTCCTACTGATTACTTCTTGCTATTAAGCATATCCAGACAATCTTATTCAAGAATTCCCCAAAACATTGATCATTGGAAAGTGTGTTGTAGAAGGATTCCCAACATACTTGTCATGTTTATTATCCCCTCCCTAGCCATCTGCATTCGGCCAAGGGTAATCCAAGTAGCCCAACATGACAATTTTATCTTAGTATCCAAAAAGGAAGTTTTAATTGATAAAGCAGTAGTGGTAAATAAATAAAGCCACAGTTACTACATTATTCATCCCCAACTCCCGCACTACTCATGGTCACAGTCTGAAAAACCTTTGCTGACCATAATTAAAAGAAAAATAGGAATATACATAAAACCAGCTGTCTTAGACAGCATTTTTATTAAAAATGGATACACAGAGACATAGCAGCATTTACAATAAAGAGTTTTTAAAAAGGCATCAAGTTGTAAGCCAACCAGTTGAAAAAGAGGCTTTGAAACGTTGTCTTCCACAGCACTTTTTGCCCATTTGTCAACAGGGGACAGCGTGACTGCAGATTATCCAAAGGACAAACAGGCACAGAACTAATCTAAACTTCAAGCCCTTTTTCTGAACAGTTGGTCGCATCAAGCATCACCCTCCATAGCAGCATCTGGAGCACTCTTCGGTGTTCTTTTAAGTGGCTGGTGTACTTGATCCATTTCTTTAAAATATTTTAATGTTCAATAAAAATAATTGAAATAGAAAAATTTTTCTGTCATGAAAAAAGTAAGGTTTCCTTTTCAGATCCCATAAAAGCTTATGAACTTCACTGGCAGCATTTCCGTAATGGAGCAGGAGTTAGAACCAGCAGAACAGGCACTTCAGCAAAATTGTCTGTCAACAGTTTCTAAAGTCATGTTGGCTTCAGTCCAGAAGACTGTTTCTTACTACTTTGTGGTGGTGTAAGGACACCAGTGGGGAAAGGTGAAGTCCTATTTTGCTCAGCCAATATGGCTTGTTTTGCTTGAGCTTTGTCCTGGAAGCACAGGAAAAGGGGGGTGGGGGGGTGGAAATCTTTACTTTGGTATATCTATGCAACAGATCAATATAATTCAGCATTTTATAACTTGATAGATTGCTAATCTGGAAATGTGTACCTGTATCCAACCCCCCCTAACAGTAACCTATAAATCATGCGATAGTGAATAGAAACCCCCAAGAAGTCAGTATTAAGTTTTGGAATCTGATGATCAGCATTGTGGTACTTGTATTTTCAAGAAAGCAAAATTCAAAAGCAACTGAACAGGAAGAGCTTTAACTTCTACTACAACTAAATAACCTCAACAGAAAAAAAAAAAAAAAAGACCACTCCAATAGCTTAGATTAACTACAATTTGTCGGACAAGATTTTGATCCTCTGCAAGTTTCTCATGCTAAAAACCACTCTTACTCAACTTCTTGTCAACCACTATTGTCACATAACAGTCCCAACAAGATCGGTCTCAAGCAATCAGTCTTTATTTTCTCTTTTTCATCAGACAAGGTTGTATTACCTGTATTTCCTATAGAGAAAGGTCTAACATACAATATTTGAAGCATCCCAAAGGGTAGAAACATGCTTCCAATTTCTAGAGTAATTATTTACCATTTGAAATGAGAGGCTTAAGTTACAATCACCTTTTTAAACTAGATACTGGACACGTCGGGTCTCTGTCCCAAGAATTTTGCAGCTGGAGTACAACCTTATGCCTTTTATCATCTGCATACACTCAGTCTCAATCTGATAATGCTTCACTTAAGTTTACTGTTTGTTCTAACCAAAGAAGAAACAAGATGTAGGAGATTTTACAGAAAGCTTTTGTCTTCAATATGCATATACATACCAGCAAATCCAAGCTGTTTATGTGTGTCTGTATATTGTGCAAGTCTTCAGGAGCTATACCTCTAAAGTGTTTAAGTTTGGAGCTTCCTACTTCCCTTATTGCCATCGCAAATGGAACCATCCATTTTACGCATTCCTCTATCTCACACCATTGATAACCTGGAAGACAAGACAAAGGCTTTTCTGCCTGAATGAAGGCTTAATGCTGTCAACTCATTAGACTTTGTTTATAAATGCCAATACCTGAAACTTTCTGCATCAACTCAGATGAGGAGAAGTGATACAAAGCAGAAGCTGCAAGTACTCCATACGTATATTCCAAGCAGCCAATATCCAGCACACAGAGATCTAAGAGCTACAAGGCAACAGATGTTTAATAAGTCTGTCACAAGAACACTTTTTCCCAGGTGAAACAGCACTTGAAGGAAGAAATCAGTCTTACCTCTGCTATTTGTACAAATATTTGCTGTGGATATTGTGGCAGCAATACCTCATAAAGCTCATTTAAATACGCAACTTGCATGTAAATGTTTAGCCATGATACAACCGTCAGTGGATTTAAGTTCCAGTTAAGAGCCTGAAAGTGTAGACATGCACAAGACTTCAGTATTAATAAAGAGTTCCTAAATTAAACCATGCAACTTTCTTTACTCCAGATCAAAAGCTGTAATTTCCAGTTCATCAAGGCATCTTTGAAACACACAAATCTAATCCTCTCCTGTACCTCCTCCTGCTGATAGGGTGGGGGAATGATTCATTTTGTTAGTACGCACATACTGGTGGATGCTTTAACTCACATTACCTAAAGAACACTGCTTTCTAATTAGAAAAAGAAATTGGCTCTTAGCAGCACATAAGATTAATTGAGGCTCTCTGCTTTTAGTCTGATTATGCTATATGTTTTTAAAAACTAAAGTAGAACTAATTCCACTTTGAAATATTACCTTCATAATTATCAATTCCATACTGAGGATTTCATCTTCTGTACAAGCTCCATCTGTAACATAGGCAAACTGGTGCAACTTTGGTGGATAAATTTCCTGAAAGATAGGAGATCAAGTATTAATTTGTGGAATAGGTTGTAACTAGTTTCATGTGCTTAAGAAAAAAAAAGAAAAAAAGAACAACCCACCACTACTTCAGCATCTCTGCCTTGAATATACACAGATTTTTTTGTTCAACCTTCCTGCTCATAGCCTTCACCTTTCACTTTTGATGGATCAGTACAACATGCATTATGTTTGACTACAGCACCACTGAGACTGTATCATAATTGACATCAAGATTTTTTTTTTATACATGCTAAAGGAAAAGCCTTTTATCCCCTGCTTGAGAAGAACAGAATGAAGAATAATAGCCCTCTTAAAAGACAAACAGTAAGAACTTAAAAAGCACTATGTATTTTAATAGTTCAATTTGTTCCAGTAAATAAAGAATAGCTCAGACTATCATTCAGTAGGTACTCCACTGACAATAGAATTGCAACAAGTGGTCTCTGTATACAGCAGCCAGTCAAAAACTCATTTAGCAACCACAATTAAAAACTTTAGATTTATTCTAACGCTGAAAAGACTATCCTTTTAAGATTAAAGAGACATACTATGATGTTAGCTAGTCTTAATTTTAGCCACTTCTAAAAAAAAAGAGGAATTTTGTAAAGAAAAAAAAACCGGATCTTTTTTTCTGTCTCCTAGCTGAAGAGTCATAGCAACAAACTCCATAAAGCCTGCCAAAATGCATCTAGTGTACAGTAAGTGTGCTGTCTGTCCATTCACATTTTTATGTTTAAGTAAAGCTGGAGATACTTACCTCAAGCTTTGCTGCTATGAATAAAGAAGAGATACCAATAAGCTGCAATACTGTTTTTACAACATTCTGTTGTGTTGCCATAAACCGATCAAAGAAATCTTGTGCTAAATAAAAAGTTTCTCTATGAAGCTTGTAGACTTCACAAACCTGGACAGACATCAGAGATTACAAAGGTCAAAAACAGCGTTATAGAGTCAAAAACAGATGCTACAAATGTATTAAAAAAAACAACCCAGAGCTAGACATAAAATTCATATTGGCTTTCTGCTTCACTGCTATTGTGAAGTAACTAAGAGCATGAGTTAAATAGTTTCCTTTGACACAAGATGACTGCCACTACAGTAACTCCCCCACCACCCCCCCAAGAAAAAAAAAAAAGATCAGAGTGAAATCCCTTTTAGGAAATGCAAGCACATGTTCCAACAATGTTGGAACATCAGTTCCTCATTTTTGCAAACATGCATCATTCCAACACCTAAGAAGAGAAAATTCTCAAAAATACTTTAGAATTAAGAACAGACACTATGCCACCAAGTCAACCAAACAGCAAAAGAGACTCACATACAGACAGAAGATTTGGAGTACATCCTACATGCCAATAACAGATAGACAGGTTATGAGATGAATTTGGTGTCTAAGCCACCACACCTTCCTTCTTACAGTGACTTTCATAATCATTTGTGCAGCTTTTATCTGCAGTGTGACCTTAAAAAGCTTACATCGTGGAGCTTTAGGGATAAACTGATTATTATCCACTATCAGTCTAAATGAATATCAGAATATATTGTCACTTTGTACACCATCAACTCAATCCACTGCATGTTCTTTACATTTGGTGCCATTGACAAATTTTAAGATGAAGACAAGTGTCTAGAGCTAAACGTGTTATGCAAAGATCGTGACAATTTTTATTACACTTCAACAAAAGCACACTTGAAATACTCACAAGCACGGAAACACTTACCTCCATTAGCCAGTCCAGAAGGATAGTTCTCATTTTAGGTTGCAGGAGAGGGTGCCTTTGCATATAAAGTTTATCCCTCACATATGTCTCGTCTTTGTTTATCATGTTTTTCCATACGTCCTCTCTGTTTGCCCAGCTAAGACAGATCAATATGTTTAGTCTCAAATCATAAGACAAAAGGAAGGCAGACAAGCAGCAGCAAAATGGCACACTTACCCTAGAACTGGTAATGGTGAAGCTCTAGTTGGAACAACACTTAGATGTACAAAGTGAGAGTAATCAACACCAACGGGATCATCATCTTTATCCGGAGTAGGAATCAGCATATGGGCATTTTTGTGAACATTATTCCAGGATGGCTATTAAATGAAATATGAGATTTTACACTGTGCCTTTTTAAATAATCATTTTAGCTGTAAATAGAAGACAAGACATTGGCAAGAAACCATGACAGAGACTATGATTACCTATTTAAACTGCACCGAATCATTGAGATGGAAAGGGATTTTTGCAGGTCATTTTGTTCAACCCCCTTGCTCAAGCAGGGCCACCTATAGCCAGTGGCCCAGGACCATGTCCAGTTGGCTTTCCAGTATCTCTAAGGATAGAAGCTCCACAACCTCTCTGAGCAACATGTGCCAGTGCTTGGTCACCCTCACACTTAAAAAAAGCGTTTCCTGATGCTCAGAGGGAACCTCCTGTGCTTCAGTTTGCGATCATCTCCTTTGTCCCATCACCGAGCACCACTGAAAAGAGTCTGGCTCCATCTTCTTTACATCCTCCCTTCAAGTATTTATATACATCGATATGATCTCCCCGAGCCTTCTTTTCATCTAAAGAGTCCCAGCTCCCTCAGCCTCTCCTTATAGAAGAGATGCTCTGGTCCCTTAATCATCTTAGTGTCTCTTTGCTGGACTCTTTCCAGTATGTTCAAGCTTCTCTTGTACTGGAGAGCCCAGTACTGGACACAGTACTCCAGGTGTGGCCTCACCAGTGCTGAGCAGAAGAAAGGTGTTGCTTGTTTTCACAGTAGAGAAAGTTTGCAACTAAAGCTGAAGAACATTTACCCTGTTCTCCTTTTGAAGGACCACAACTGTTTCATGGAAGAATATCCAAGTCAGAGTCTCCTATTGTCATGTTGCATTTTGTTTTTACCAAAAGTATTTTGCATGAAAGCAAGATGCTTGCCTTCAGGTAAGGAATAAGCAGACAGAACTTTAAAATCCAATTTGTGATTATAATTATACAAATACAAGGTCAGGATTTCTGGTAAGGAATATGTAGATGCAACACCTGAAATCACTGTTACACACAAAGCAACCTTGACAATGAACATAGCAAAATAGTAGTTTATAGAATTTTTCTTACTCGTTCATCTTGCAGTGCTAAGATGAAAAAACAAAGCACTTATGATCCAATTGTTCTCAGAATAAAGCAAGTACATGTTAAGCAATTGCCACTAAAGTATCAAACTAACCATTTCATATACAGAATTCTTCCAAGTTCTGCAAACATCAGCCATCTGACACTTCACCTGTCATATCCTTTTATTTGGACCAGAACTTAAGTTTAGGTTTACTTTTCTCCTGCCTAACTCTGTTAAACAAGATCTTGGTGTATGCTTCACACAGTTCTCCAGGAAAATACTACTTGTTTTATTTTACGGTAGAATACAAAGCCAGGCCCATGTCATCATGCACATTAAAATTTGGCATTTCTGCCTAACAGTAAAGTCAGCCATCTTGCTGCAAACTGATCTGTTCTGCAACAAGGACAGAACTCTCTAACAAGATTCCTAATACACTTTGAGGGGGGGAGGAAAAAAAAAAAAAAAAAAGAAAAAAAAAGGTGCTGACAAGTAAAAGGCTCTACGTGAAATTTTGCCTCTCAAAGAAGCTTCCACACCTGATTTTTGCCCTGTCCTTGCTACAAATGACATCACTTTCCAGCAAAATGGCTACCCTCTAGCACCAGCTTCAGAAACAGAAACCACTGACTCAATGAAACCAAAACCACATTTCACAGTTCACTCACAGCTAAGACTGCTTTGTACTTTTGAGTTACTGCCACACAGATGGGTAGTTTTTCTTCTTGCAGTTCTACATGCAAATCTAGCACAGCTACATACCCCGCCATGCCACGATTTAATTTGGGTGGGGGAAGGCAAAGAGAGGGAACAGTATCTTAATCTTAAAAATGACAGATACCTTACAAACTGAAAATTTGAATAAAAGTGTTGCATCAGCATTGGTTTAAGTTAATTTTTGTCCTCCCTCAGAACTAGACTTTAGTCACACTTTGTCCTCCAAACTGCATGGTAAGCCCAGCTGCCAACAGCCTTTGGAGAAGTGCTGCCTTATCAGTTAATCAGCAAACCAAGAGAAAAGCAGTACATTATATAGTATCTATTTAAAGGTGCCTACTACACCAGCAGCTTCTGAAGGACCAGGGATCTGCTCCACAGAGTTCTCAACCAAAGTAGATACATCACCTACCACGCTGCAGCAACAATGACAATTGATTTAAGAGATTTCACCACCCCCAATCTTCAATAAGGAAATATAAATCAAGGTTCAAGAGCCTCTTAGGTGTTTTGAGAAGTGAAAACAAAGGGTTTGACTACATAATATCACTCACCAAGACAACTGGGGAAAAGATGTAATCAACAGGAGAAGATATAGCTTAGATATAGACAAGAAGGAAACAAATGCACAGGGCCCTCAAAAGCAAGGAGCTACCAGGAAGGGAGACAGGAGTCTGAATCAGCATACGTGAGGGAACACTGCAGCTCTGGCATGGATTTTTGTTGAGGGAAGGAGAATATTATCAGACTCAAGTCTTTAAGCAGATTTAGCAAGACATTCAACCAAAACTAAGAAACAGTACCAAGAAACTGCATTATAATCACGCTGTAACTGTAAGGAAATGGGAGCCACCACTGAAAAAAGAAACAGTTTAAGGTGGGGAGGGTGTGAGGAAACGATGAAGAGCTTCCTTTGGGCTTGCACAGAGCCAACCCGAAAGCAGGGAACTGCCAAAAAGTGACAGATGTTACAGAGAATCTGTGCAGCCTAATGGAGGAAATCCGACAGTCCTGGGCTTACTTCTGAGGCAAATAGCAGCTGAGTAGGATGCAAGCCAAAAATCAATGGGGAAAACTGTCTCTTCAAACCTACATGGAGCCCAGCAAGAAAGCTTGGTGACACCCACAGTAATATTCCAACTACAGGAACAGAACAATTGTTCAGAGATGCAGATCTGTATTTCAGACCTGAGAACTAAATACAGACCGGAGAAATTGAACTGAGAATATGAGAAGGCTCATTAGGAGAAGAAGCACCAAGAACTGCAGAAGGTAGGTGACCAAAGAAGTCCATCAGAGCAGGTAAGCTCATACAGCTCAAAAAAAAGAAAAACCAGGAGTTCAGAGGTGGTCAGGGTTTTTTTGGTTTTTGTTTTTGTTTTTGTTTTTTTAAAAGCTCAAACATTCCCACACCTCAGTTTTCTGCAGCGTGTCATCATTCACTGATGTATCAAACATTCATTTAAACAGATCTCTTGGACATCCTTCAGGCATATAGGCCAGACACAAAACAGAGCAGGTAGCAGCCACTGAGGTTATTGGTTACAGGCAGAGCCTTCGGTGAAAGTGCCACACCTAAGAAGACAAGCCACTGAGACACTCGTGCATCAAAACGTGAGCTGGGAGCCACCAGAAC
Source organism: Burhinus oedicnemus (assembly GCA_008921705.1). NCBI lineage: Eukaryota > Metazoa > Chordata > Aves > Charadriiformes > Burhinidae > Burhinus > Burhinus oedicnemus. Next base: position 3,187,618 of record VFFE01008174.1, read on the forward strand.
AAGCTTCCACAACTAGGGCAAGAAGGGCAGCAGGAAAGCAGAGGAAGAGAGTGACCCAGAACTTCATTCAAACAGCCAGGTCAAAAGATTTTCAGCATGGAAATCGAAGGCAGAGGAACAGGAGGGAGACAGACCTGTTTGTCTCACCCTAAAAAGCAGCACCTCATAATAGACAGACATCGATACCAACTACTAGACTGCAGCCTTAGTTTGCCCATCAGAAATGGTAAGACCTATAATTCTAGCCATTTTTCACTCAGAGGATGGATTAGTTTGAAGCACAGGGTTTTTTCTTTGCCATCAGAAAGATTCCAGAATTAATAAAAAGGAGAGAGAAGAGCAACTCACATTATTAAGTTGTTCCAACTCTTTCTGAATAGCATAGGAGCTTCTACTACTTTTAATTTTCTAAAGAGTCTGAATATTTTCCTGCCCCAAATTTGGGCCAAGTCAAGCTCTCAACTTGGATATAGTTTACATTATTTATCTGTTTGTCTGAAGACTTGTAAGTTGGTTTTTTAGTGTTCTGTTTTTTAAATTGGATCTTCCAAAGACAACCTAGACTAGTTAAAGAAACTTTTTGGAGGATATTTTAAGTGGAACATTTTGACAAGAGTAAGACCAGATTTTGGAAAAATGGCTAGTGAGAAACTGATCAAAAGTGTTTCCTGAGAGGTTACTCCATCTTCTTTTCACCTGAAAACACTGGTTAGTTTCACCTAACGAAACTAACTTCTAGATTCAATTCTCCACTGTATATGGAGGTGGCCATGTAATTTGTATCACAATTGCACGGGTGACTGTAATCTAGTTAGGTGAATTTTGTTTTACATGGAGCCTTGGAAGCGTATCCATCCACAGAAAGCAGCCAGAATTAATATGAGAATTGCTAGCAGAATTACAGCACTGCCAGTTCTCTAAAATCAAACACAGAATTTATGCAATATTCTGCTGTCACAAACCTGATGATATAGCCACCCTTTCATCACATAAAGGGTAACAGCATCCTAATTAAGAACTCAGGCCTTATGTTCAACAGAAGCAAACTAATGAATTGACTATGAAGATGCCGTAAAGTGGGATGCGTCTATGATATTTTGCCTTGTGCATAAACTAGTGTCAGTAAACAATTTATTTAATGTAGAAGTCATGTGGTATAGGCTGCAGTGGATTTATAGCTACTTGCATTTTAGAATTGTCGTGCCTCAACAGAATAACTATCTCACTGGCTATCATACAAGCCTGCTATACTGCTGCTGGAACCGTAAACATATTCTCATTAGTGGCCCATGGCAATTTATATCAGAGAATAGCTTGTGTCACACCATAGACTGAAGAGCTGCTGCTGTGCAGCCAAATGTTAGCTTTTTTTAAACAGATCTGTAACAATCTGGCTACTTTGTCACAACAAAAAACCTTCTCTATGTAGGGATGGATACACAGGTACAGATCTTATTTATGGTTTACAGAATCAAAGGGCCAAATCCCACCAGTACCCTACAATTAACTTGAAAAATTCCCAAGTAAATATTTTGGATGCCTACTGCCTAAATTATCTAAACTTTAATTTACCTATCATACCTGAAGTAACACTGAATGGCTATGAGGCCAGGAAGACAAATAAGAACAAAAAAATTGGAAGTCTTTATCTACTTTCAAAGTTGAAGGTCAATGTATGCAAAATATATTTCAAGTTTCTTTCCACTGTCTTTCTGGAAAAAGGTAAAATTGGGTCCCTGTTGAGGGGTTTTTAACAATACCTTACTATTATGCAATAAACGTGCACAAGAAGCCATTGCTCAGGTCAAACAGAATGAATCTTTCGGTGAAGGAGAGAGCTGTGGTGAAGGACAGGCAGCTCTTCCTTGTCAGAAGTGAGAAATTAGTTTAATATACTGCACAAAAGAAAGACAGAAGGGAAGGAGAGATCCCCTCATTAAATGCTCACCATTTGAGCCCTGCTTAATATGTTGACTGATAACTAGTATACGCAGTTGCAACAAGCACAGGCCATTCCAAACAATGATGCCCATCTGTTATGGTAGCACTTTAGTCTTAGAACTTCCAGCTGCCACTTCTGGTTAGATGTGCCGCATTATGCATAGCCTTGCGTACCAAATGAGTACGGTCTGTACTCCCCGATCGTGACTTTTGCAGCTTAAGTATCACCCTGCATATGCACTACCAGGCTGAAGTCCTACTGACAGTGACTGAGCAGGCATGTGTGTCTGTGTGTAGAAAAAAAAGGGGGAATAAACACATTTCAGAAAACAGACTACTCTGTGTTTTATTTAGACTGGGCATCTCAATGTACAAAAGCGTCATGCTTTCAATACCATATACCAACATAGCATCCAGTACACATACCAATAGCAACTCAGGTTCAAAGACTACAGGAAGCGCACTAAGGGAGCAAGAGGACACTACTAAAGTTAGTTTTGACTTCATAACTCAGATTATTCTGAACGTCTTACTGAGGAAACTGGCAATGGTCACTAGTAACCTCCACGGCATTTCCACAGCTAAGGGACTTTGTTCTGCAGAGAAATTAAGCCTATTTTACTACCACATTAGCATCTAGTATAAACTTCAAAGTTCTAATCAGGAACTTCATTCTCTCTGTCAGTCTGATAATGACACTTGTCAATAGGAATGGACCTGATGGTGGAAGGAAAAGCTTATCTTTCCTCTCTGCCAGGTGATACATAAATAGAGACATGACTACAAAGAAAATCATCTCAAAAGCTGATTCTGTTCGTATGCTTAAGTGTCTTGTGCTTTGGCCTGCAAGGTACAGCATGGAAGCACATGACTGTACTCTTGCAACTCTCTAGAGAGGTCAATGCAGAGCTCCTCCATGTAGGCCTAAAAGCATATTAAGGCTTTTGTAAGGTGCACCCCTTGCACTCCCAGGACAGTCGGATACACTGAAGTATTAACATAATGTTTTAGACCAACACAGGACTCATCTCTTGCAAAGACTCCAAAGCAACCTGTAAGACCTGAAGTGTTTTGCACTCTTCATCAGCCAGGGTTGACAGTCCCCCTTGCCCATTGCTATACAGCATATGGTAGCTGTACATCTGTTGCACCATGTTCGTAATAATAATGAGGTACTGCAAAACAACAATAGGGTTAAGTAAGATTACAGGAGTATGACCTAAAGCTAAATTGGTTACCTGGTTTTCATACTGCTTTTTTCTAGTCATCTCTATTTTGGCAATTTCTTCATCAGGATCCTGTAAGAACTACAAAAAGGAATACATAATTGCAGGAGCACAAACCGTGGGACGCGCGACCGTTGGCCACCCCGACGGGGTCACCACTCCACAGCAGACCCCTGCCAGCCCAGCACCCAGACCACCACATGGCCCCCCACCACCCAACAAAAGGAGGCAAGGGCCCGGAGGCCAAGCCCGGCGGCGGGGCAGGCGCTGGCCTGCGGGGACCAGAGTGGGCCGCCGGGCCGGGCCGGGCCCGCACTCACCGTGGCCACATCGGCTTTCCTCTTGCGGGCTCGCATGGCGCACTCCGCACCCCCATCCCCCTTGGCGGGAGCCTTCTCCTCCGCGCAGTCGCTGCCAAGAGAGAAGAAGCTGCGGGAGCCCCGGCCGCAGGGAGCCTCCTCAGGGGTGCCTGACGGAGACCTCGGCCTACAGGGCCCCGCGGGCGGCAGGGCCGGCGGACTCACCTCTCCCGGCGCATGGTGCCCGTCTGGGCCGGGTCGGGGCGAGCGGAGCGCCGTGCGGGGAGCGGCCGAGCAGGCCTGGGCCCCAGTCCCCACAAAGGGCCGCGGAGGCGCGGGCGCACGGCGCGGAAAGGGCGGCCGCAGCCCCGGGGCCGGCCCCGCCGTCTCCCCCCGCCCCGCAGCCGGGCACCCCGGCAGGCAGCAGGGGCGCCCGCCGCCCCCTGCCCTCGCACTCGCTCACTCACCGCCGCCCCGGACCTTTCCGGGTGAGAGCGGTGGATGGGTGGGTGCCCGCCCGGCGGCGGCGTTGGCAGGGCGCACGGGCAGGGCGGGAGCGCGGCGCGAGCGGGCTCCGTTGGGCGCCTCCTGCCTCACGGCGCGGCCGCTCCCGTCCCTGCGCACAGCGCGGCCCGCGCCGAGCGGGACATTTAAACGCGCGGCGCGGGGCCGCCTCCCCGCCCGCACACGTGG